>JAYXIM010036228.1:0-18558 GCA_037575425.1 Anastrepha fraterculus | reverse complement strand
ATGTGTCTTTCTTCCGGCCGCATCCGGAGGTATCTCAACCTTCTTCACGCTATAGTGCCACATTCGCGAATAAGGTATGCTGAAGTCCCCTGGAACTGGTCACAGAAACGGCAGGAGTGAATGAATCATATTCCAATCCTATGCGGATTACTACGCAATTAGCCTTGACATGTAAGAATGTCTGTGACATTCTCAGTTTATCCTTAAGGAAGGTTATGAGCTGCCTGAACCGCCTTTTATTATTACCACCCAGTAAGGACCACCCTGCCTGTCGCAGTCCCATAAGCAATGGCACGTCTCTAAGCCTTAGTTTCGCTTTAGGATAAATATATTAGTTTGACGAAAAACAAATCTATTATTCTTGCGTAAAACGACATTTCCGACATTTTTTCTTTAACATCAAATATGTCTGAACGGAATCGAAGAATCCAAAATTGGCCGTGATAAGCTGCTACAATATCGGCACCATAAACACTATTCTCAATTTCAGCCTTTATCAAAGAAAAACTGTAAAATATATCGAATACTCTTGGCTCACTCCAAAGTTGCGCTCTTTTAGTGCATACTTAAAGATTGACGCTTCGATTTATGATTATAAGAAAAAAACTATAACTCGGCACATATTATATTCTCTCCAATATGTGTGGGTAATTGAAATGGCTTTCAATGTGTTAGTATCATATGTTATTATAAATGTTTATTGATTTTTTTGTTGGCCAAGGCCCACATGTTTATTTTGCATATATTTTTCCATAGATATGCATACTGAAACAGAGAGAGAGAGAGAGAGAAGCGAGAAGTACTACTTTGGAAAAAGAAGGTTTCACGATAAACAAGTGCTCATATAAATGTTTGTACTTGAATAAACAAAAAAAATTATTTAAAAATACTTCATATATAAATAATTAACTTAAAATAAACTTGAGTATCTAGAAATGGGGGAAAAAATTAGAATTCAACATAAACATGCCCCATAAGTTTTTTAAATTATATCAACTGTACTAGCAAAAATAATCCTGTATTTCCAAAGCAGTGTTCTGATGGTTGCCATCGTTGATTTCTTCCGTTTGATTGAAAATCAACACAGTAGTCAAACTTTCTCCCACAAAAGAAGGAAACGAATAAAGTAACTGTATAAAATTGCTTATACGGAGATTGGAAATACGAATAAGAACCGCAAAGCGCGTCGCCAGTACGGGAGATAGGACGGGAGAGGGGATCCCCCTCTTCCGGGTCCGTCCTTCTCCCACGAACAAAATGTTTCCCTTCCAAATGTTTCCTTGTGTAAAGAGGCACTATTGTTCTGGCATTACGATGGGAGAGATGAGAATTGGTTAATGGTTTGACTTAGAAACTTATTTAACCGGACCTTTAGATGAACGATACTTCAATTCTTGATCTCGATTTAAGTAAAATGAAACCAGTAAAATAGATTAAGAGATTGTCGAGCATATTAAGGATTAAAGAAAAGTCTTTGAGTTGTTCCATCCTTCAGAAAACAAACCTCTAAAGAATTGACAAACGCATTTTTTATTTTACTTTTCATTACCTACACTGATGTTTTTCTTTAACCCTTCTCTGCCTACCTCTTGAGCTGCTTAGACAGATTATCGCGCAGAAACAATTTTATGTTTGTTCGGAGAATATTACCACCTGCAATCAATATGCATATATGTACTCCTTGTCGCAATCGAAAATCGTAATGAAAATCGCATTTTAACCATCAGAAATACGACGTATTATGAACGCTGAAAGCGACGAAGCGGGAAGTGTACTAGCATTATTAAAGATACACCGAGCGGCACATGCTAGATGCTGTATTGCGTCAAAAGGAATCGATCCAGTATGGATTATATCTATTCGTGACCAAATTCCCACCGAATATCCGAGATACAGATTAATCCAGCGTTCCTTATTGCTAGCATTGACTTTCTGGTTGTTTGATCATATTCATGTTCATATCAAGATTTTCGGCAGTACCTATATACTTATATATGTACTCGTATTTGTACAAGGGCACCGAAAAGCACTAGCGAATACTTTTAATGTTGCGGGCAACAGCTTTTGGCTTATCGTCGCATTTTCAACAACCAGCGAAACGTGCTGAAGAACTTTATAGGAGAAAAAAAGTTTTTCGCCTTGATTTTTTTTTTCTTTGACTCAAACCCCACTGCGCACACACACAGGCCTTTGCAACACTTTTTTCGGCATTTGCCAAAGCAAAACTTCGGATAAGCCAAGCAATCGTCGATAAGTCACGTGGGCAGTGGCGCTGAAGTTAATTCGGGCGCCAGCTTTTGCATGTAGGCAACACCAGCGGAAATATGGTATGAAATGAGAAGGAAAGTAAAAAGTTGCTGGCCGTTTGAAACGTGAGTGCTTTTATGATATTAGCGAAGTGATTGGTAGGAAAATGGAAAAAATGATGAAGGCGTAAGGAAAAAATTAATTCTATTTACCGAAAGATGTTAGGAGAAAGAGATTAGCTTCAATACATTCATCCACCTTGTTTAGTATTGAGAAGGTGGGGAAGGATGTGAATGCCTACGCTGAGCGTCCGAATGCCACAAGTCGACAAAGCAAAAGGGGAAAAAACTTTGAAAATACCATTAGCACGCGTCCAGCTTCAATTATTCATTAACCAGTAAGAAAATGTAGAAAAAAAGTAGATATTTCATACAAAGAGTATACGCAGTCAGTGTGATGTAGGTGGAAGATATGCTAAAAGTGATGAGATCGAATGAAATGAAAAGAAAGTAATCTCAAATGGAAATTTACCAAGTTGGAAATTGAAGTTTGGTAAAACTTTCTGAATAAACATATACGAGTATAATGAAAATAATTCCAAAATAAGCTCGTAGCTCATAAAAGAATCAACAACAGGAATGAGAACGAAGAAAACAACAATAAATGTTCATCAACTGTTGAATCCGAACACAACAATCAGCCAGCAAATATATTGTATTGGCGCAAATGATGCGTCAATGGCCAATGCACATAACGACTCACCTTTCCATAGACCGCAAATGTGTGGCAACATCATCATCATCAGCATCAGAAGCAGCAATAACAGAAATAGTAGTAGCTGCAGCAGCGTGCCACACGTTAATTAAGCTATAGTCACGGCTGAGTAATCGCACGTAAATTAAGCATTACATAGAGACCCTCACATTAATACACGCATATACACCAGTGTTCAGAATAATAGCAGTGCGACATATTGCAAATTATTGGTTACTTATTTATATATATAAAGTCCTTTTAACCCTTTAAATAGCTAATTGGCGTTATTTGCTTTTTGTTTATTTACTATTTTTTCTTTCGTATAATTTTTTTTTTAACTTTTTTCATACTACAACAAAAATCATATAGATCAAAGTTTCAAACTTTGTGAAAAACTTTCAAAAATTAAACAACTTTTCATTAAAATGTTTAACTTTTCAGGCAGAAATCTTATAAAAAGTATGGGTATGCAGTTTGGTAGTCCAATACATTTTGGCATAATATTGGGTCAGTTTAAATGGCTCAAAAATTGCATGGATCAAACACATCCATATATGGCAAAAAAAAAAAAATTATCGCGAATTTCGGACCGCTTTAAACATGCATCACTTTTAATTGCCTACTTGAAATTTCTGGTAAAATTCTGATTAAAAATAATGGAATTCTGTTGATTTCGGAAATATATTAAATTGAATTTTTTTTCATTTTTTAAATTTTGTGCAGAATTTCAAACTTTTATTTATATGATTTTTGTTATAGTATGGGAAAAAATTTTATTCTCGAAAGGTGCTCAACATACATATATCGATAAGCTCCTTAATATGAACATTACGAGTATTGAATTGGCACACCCACAGTTAACATCTTCGGAAATAATGGAAAAGCTTACCGTCCAGGAGCTCATAACAGCAATCAAAGCTCAAAAAATAACACATTTTGTAGTTTGAATAAGATTTCAGCAGAACACATGAGCAACGAAACCCTCCATACCATATATCAGTTGGTTGGCAAAATTTTGGACGAAGAAATTGAAACGAAAGAAATCTCGGGAAATCGGAATAATTTGCCCTCTACATAAAAAAGGCGAAACTTTGCTCTGTGAAAAGTATGTACCAGCCCACAATATGTACAAAAATATTCTCAAACATTTTATACGCCAGTTTAAACCGCATGTCAGACTCATACCTGGTAGCTACCAGATCGGTTTTCAAGAAGGAAAACAAACGATTGATCTAATTTTCTTACTGAGGCAGATATTGGAAAAGGTTCATGAATACGGCATGACGACGTATCTTTGCATAGATTTCAAAGCAGCTTTCGACAATATACAGGGTTTGATTGAAAAGTAATGAGCCGTATTTTTTTAAGCAGTTTTATTAAACCTTTTGGCTTATACAACTAATATTCTTCAAAATAGGACCCTTGAGCGTCAGTACACCGCTGGTAGCGGTCCTTCCACTGCAGGAAACATTTTTTAAACTCATCCCCCGGAATCGCGTTCAATTCGGCTGTCACAGTTTTTTGGATCGCCTCGATGGAGTCGAAACGCCTCCCCTTCAGCTTTCTTTTCAGGGGCGGGAACAAGAAGAAGTCTTGAGGGGACAGGGCTGGGCTGTAGGGAGGGTGGGGAAGCAGCGGAACCCCCATCTTGGCCAATGCAGAGGTGCAGAGGAAGGCAGTGTGCGCCGGCGCATTGTCGTGATGAAGGGTCCAATTGTTGACGAGGTCGGGTCGAACCCACGCAACGCGGTTTTTCAGCCGAAGGAGCACTTCTTTGTAAAATGCCGCGCTTACAGTGCTTGCTGGAGGTACAAACTCCTTACGACGGACGATGCCTCGAGAGTCGAAAAAGATGATCAGCTGCATTTTCGCCACTACAAAATCCTAACACACTTTTAAAACAGCTTTCACCGCTGTTGCCAGTGAACTGGGACAGGTTTCTAGTGGAAGGGGAAGGTCCAACGATCATTTCCGCCCACCAGCCGATTCGGCTGATCGCTTGGCAGACGCTCCGCGCGGGAAGGCTCATTATTTTTCAACAAACCCTGTAATTCGAAACCAGCTCTTCATAGCGATGGCCAATTTGGTATTCCCTCTAAGCTAATACGCTTGACGCGGTCGGCTGTTCACAATGTAAGGAACATCATAAGAGCTCAAAACAATCTGTTGCGAGAGTTCCAAAAGGAGGACGTGGATGACATACACGACATTGCATCCTCGGTGCCTAATTTAAAGGAAGTCTTGGAAACCATAGAAAGAACAGCAAAAAAAGAACAGCGAAATAAATGAAACCAAAACTTAAGCACTTTTTCATCTTCATCGGACTATGTCAGACACAATGTGGGTCAAATAATCAAAATCGGTGATTATGGTTTCAAAATAGTGAAGACATTTAAGTAACCATTAATCATAACAACAAAATTTCTGCGGAAATTCGTCACAGAAATTTTATGGAGCTCCGATGGTACTTCTCTTTTTACAATTACTTAAAACACCGCCTTTTAGGCAAAGGAACCAAGATTTTACTCTACCGCTCAATTATTATTCTCACCTTACTATACGGTAATGAAACCTAGGCATTCAGAGATGCGGGGAAACAGGAGCTGTTGTTCTTTGAGAGGAGATCTCAGCAAAAAATCTTTCGCACTATATGTGATAAAGGCAAATGACGGAGGCGCTACAATCATGAACTCGAAAAATTGTAGGGTTCACGGGTCTGTAATAACCACAATATTGATCAACAGACTGAGATGGGTCAGTCATATATGACGGGCTAATACGGATTACCCACCCCAACTAATATTTTTTTCAAAGTGTATAGACAGAGAAGAAGGTGCCACACACCGCTCAGATGAATTGAAGGTGTATGTATGTTGATGAAGTCGCAGGTTTTTTGGAATTTCGGGCATGGAGGACGCAGGCACGCATCTGAGACAAATAGAGGCATTTGTTGCAGCAAGAGAAGACCCGACCAAGGTTGTTCAGCCAATAATGATGATGATAAACTATATTTTTATAAAAATATTAAAAATTAAATAAGAATAAAAGAAAGTCAAAAACTTTTCAATATGTCGCACTACTATTATTCTGAACACATGTGTGAGAACACATACACATACATACATATGTACGTACCTACAAAAGATGGACATCTACGAACGTGAACTGCTGACCCATTCAATTCGCCTCATCCAACCTACGATTTTGGTTAAGCTTTGTTTGACTTGGTGCTTCATTGGTCCACTACTGACCACGCTGATTGATCCATTAATCTAATTTCGACCACAAAATTATACTTCTTTATGCTGCTTCACCAGTAGTAGGCAGTGCAATAACTTAATTTCTAACCCTAAGTGTGCATTTGATTTCTCACTTTCTCCGTTTGGCGGTGCGTGGCTTCCTGTAATTTACTCAGAGTGCTTTCTATTGATATTTGTCTGTGATATCATAGAGTAATAACCTTTTTTTGAAGCGTAACGGGCTACCAGTTTACAGTGAATGTGGAAATTGACTTTAATACGCCGTTGTTGTGAATTTTTAATGGATGCTTCATAATAAAGGCTTTTACTTCATAATTTTAGGTTTCTAGAAGCACTAAATGTGAGACTAAGTGGTAGGCGAGAGCATGCGTAATAAAGTATTTCGAATACTAATTTGAAAATATTTTATCTTTATTTCTGTAATATCCCAGAAAGTCTTAACTACACGTTCAAGGGTTGCGAAAGCTCTAATTACAATACTTGGGGCATAACTTAAGAGCTGCCGTATGTCAAATAGAAGCGGGACTGCCATACTTGGAAACAAGTTGCATTGTAAGGGCTTATAATAATTTTGATACTCAATATATTCAATAAAATGGATGGCCATCACCATTAACTACGATGGCTTTACATCTTCGAGTCATACCTTGAGTTAATTTCTGCACAAATTGTGGAGGCAAACGCCTCCAAGTCAGCCGAATTTGCCTTCATAACTGCTTGACCGTCCATATTAGTTTCCTTTGAGTTTTTTCTCCACTAACATTTTCAATAGGGAAGGTCAATACCATTTCAATCCCATTTTGCTGATTCCACTCTACACACCTTCGGCTTCGATGTTTGAGATCGTTGTCTTCTTGTAAAAACCAAGGTTGACCAATTCTTTCAAATATCCTCATAGCTGATGCTTGTAATGCTTTTTGTTAAATTTTATTCATCAAAACTGCTTTCAAATTGGCTGCATACCCAAATAAACGGATAAACCGCCCCAAACCTCAACCTTAACTGGATGTTTAACAATATTAATTTAAGTTGTCGACTATCAGCAGAACATCAGAACCGACGTATGCAACTATTCATCTAAAAGTAAGATTCATCCATGAATATTACATTTGCCCACCTAGTAAGTAGAAGTGCTACTCTGGCATTAAAATGCCGTTTTGGTACCATTATGAGGCCTCCAACAGGCAGATATCTACAGCCAGCCAGAGCTGTTGATGTAATGGAGAAGATTGATGGGATTGAGGTTGGCTCACTACCCCAGCCTGTCAAAGAAAGGAGCACCCGAAGATCTTAATCGTCTGCTTCCGTGAAAGACTCCCACAGCTTCTGCAATGGGCATTAAATGGTAAACCTAACTTTTCCACGTGTACGCCTATCATCTAATGATCGGTAAACACAGCTACGAGTTAAGAAATTGAATAGCGTGGAGTCCCTAGGGCTTTCTGAGTCCTCGGTCTATTCTACTGAGGCAACAGGGTTTTCGAAATAGCACATGAAGAAATGGAGCTCCATTTTTTCTGCGCTTTCGTGAGAAATAAGTTGTAAAATTCCCTTTGGAAACAGTATGTGACCAATTCCGTCCCCTTCCTGGCAAGCTCATCAGCAATTTCATTCCCCTCTATGTTCCTTTGTCTTGGAACCCAGATCAGAGATATTTACTTACACATGCAGAAGATTCCTTACAGAAGTTGACTAATTTGGATCTGAGCCATGGCGTCGTCAGAACCTTGATCGCAGCCTGGATATCGGAAAAAATGTTAACATTGTAAAGATTTCCAATAACAGGTGTTAAACAGGAGAGATGATTAACGATTTTTTATGGCCGGAATTGGATGGTATTGATATGGACAACGTTTATTTCACAAGATGGCGCTACGTGCCACACAAGCGATGAAACCATTGATATTTTAAGGGAAAAGTTTCCGGACCTGTTATCTCTCGAAGAGGTAATCACAATTGGCCACCGCGATCTTGTGATTTAACACCTTGTGACTTTTTTCGTAAAAGAAAAGGTCTACGCCAACAGCCCAGGGTCGATTTCAGACCTCAAAGATGGAATTCGTGAGGCTGTCGAGGACTTGGGTTGCCAGTTTGCAATTCAGTTATGGAAAATTTCATGAAATGGATATCAATAAATAATAAACTGAAACTGCAACATTCGATATGAAAAAATTGAAGTGATAATTATAAAGTGAAGTGGGCCCAGAATAATACCTTGAGAAACACAAGAAGAAAGCCGGAAAGAGCAGAAAGCATTTTCGAGTGCAACAGCGATGGTGCTACCAGATAAATATGATGCGATCTCAGTTAGGAAGGTGGAGTGGAATCGCGATTTTGGCCGAGTTTAACAAAGCGCCCTTCTTTATCGTACTAACCGGCGCCAGTTGGACACACCAAATGAAGCCAAGCCCTTCTCCACCTGATCTTTCCAACGCAGAGGAGGCCTTCCTCATCCTCTGCTACCACCAGCTAGTACCGCATCGAATACTTTCATAACCGGAGCATTTGCATCCAATCGGACGTCATGACCCAGTCAACGTAGCCGCTAGATCTTTATTCGCTGCGCTATGTCTATGTCGTCGTAAAGCTCATACAGCTCATCGTTTCATCGCCTGCGATATTCGCCGCTGCTAACGTGTAAAAGGTCCAAAATCTTGCGCAGAATCTTTTTCTCAAACACTCCAAGCGTCGCTTCATCAGATGTTGTCATCAATATGCGCTATACGTTAGGACGGGCATGATGAGAGGCTGGTATAGGATTAGGTTTGTTCGTCGACAGAGGACTTTACTCAATTGCCTACTTAATCCAAAGTAGTAATTGTTGGCGACCGCTATTAGAAAAAACGTTTTCTTAATTTTGGTGTTTCACCAAGATTCGAACCTACGTTCTCTCTGAATTCCGAATGGTATTCACGCACCAACCCATTCGAATACAGCGGCCGCCAGTCTTGTACAACCTAGAAATCATAATTGTCAACAGTGACGTGGGTGCCGATACGCGAGAGCGCCGACTGTTTGTTTGTTGACAGGAGGTACTTCGTTTTGTCCTTGTTCACAACCAGACCTATTCGCTTTGCCTTTTTATACAGTTTGGATCTCCAGCATCAGGTTAAAGGAGTCAAGCACCTGATGCAAGCACCTTACCAGCTCCTCACCGCCATTTATGAATAGCTCAGCCTGCCGTCGGCACCCGCGTTATCGCTATTCTCACCTCGTCATGGTTGGATAGCGGAGCGACAGTTCCGTCGCCAACGATTGGGTATCGGGATCTTCACATTCTCTCTGACGTGCGAAGCTATCGCTATTTAACAGGTTCGAGAAGGGTTCCCTCTATAATTTAAGTATGCTCTGGATGTCAGTCACCAGATCGCCGTCTTTGTTCTTACAGGAAGTTTATAATGCTAAACTCAGCAAAAATCAGCTTTCTCTTAACAACAGTCGCAAATAATTTCGAAATTTATTAAAAATTAACATTAATGGCTTTTGAGGAGAACAGCTGAAATACCATCAATAACCGTTGTGGATGAACGTTTCAGAATTGCAATCGGTTCTTGAACGTCATCTTCTAGGGGAAGATAAATTTTATTAAAGTGTTTTAGGAATTTTCGTGTCTGTCAAGATTTACGAACACCATCTTGCCCACTAATTATATTCACATTGGCAAGTCCAGAGCCTCCATAGGCAAATTGTTGTTAGTGTAGTATACTTACAAACATACATATATACATATTTGTTAATACTTTTGGATACATTTTTGTGTTTGACCGTCTTCCTCCCCCAATTTGTGGTATGCGACTTGATGTTGCTCTACAAATGAATGGACTTACAGTTTTCTATCGCCTCCGAATCGCAGATGAGCTTTTCGTGAGAAGTTTCTTCATGACGGAAGTACTCTCGGCTATTTGCCATATCGAGGTGAGGGTCTACTAGACTAACATTTGGTGGTTCATACCACACAGTGGATTTCTAACCTTTGATCAAACGAATAGTAGTCACACACAAACTCATTCAGCTACGGCGGCCGCCAGTCGCACGTTTACATAACTCAATAAATATTTACTTATTATCTTATTACACATATTTATCAATTTTAATTACTTTATGCTAATATATAAACCGTGCAACAAGTTGGTGCCTCCCAAAGTTTTTTTAAATCGCATATCTAGAAAATCAATTGATTTAAGTCGAAAAGCACCTCCGCTGTCGAATAGTCTATGGAATTTTCGGTTTCGCCCACATTTTCACGGCACAGTTATTAATGCTTTCAATTAAGATTTTAACTCATTTTCGACCCTTTCATTTTCGGCCAGACAACAGCAACCGCAACAACAATAACCACAACAACAACAGTTCCGCCTGCTCAATTCAGTAAAAGCCAGCTGGTGCCAACTCGCCCGATTCATTTATTAATTTGATACTTTTTTGGCTGCCTGCAAGGGATCACAAGCAACATACTTACATACATACATGCATACATATGTACATATTCATACACAAGAAAACAAAAGCGGCGAAGTGAAAGAACACACGATTGGGCACACTAGGCTTCTAAGCGAAAGAAAGAAGGGTCTAATTAAACTGGGCTTTAGTTACACTTCATCTTAGCCTCTTGGCATGGCAGGGCGCGCAGGTGTCTCTTGTACTAAATTGAAGTTGTTGCATTTGAATATTTGTATGGTTGTAAGCAGCCTTTGATTGTTGTTTTTGTGGTTGGTCAACCTTGCAGAGGCAAACTCCGCCACTTTCCTTGTTACTATCGTAGTTTTTGTTGTACGTCTGCTTATAATGTTGCTATTAATTTCCTGTTAGTCATTTCGGCCAGATGAAAGGTGACTATAACCTTCCCTAATAATGTTTAAGTATTGCCAAGCACATGCAAGGAGTGTTTTATAAATTTATATGTGCGTGTGTATGTTCGACTTTTTTTTTATGAATGCTCTTATCAACGCATTTGTCATTCATCGTTGAACTTTACGCAAACGACCTTTCCTACCTTTCCTATATTTCCTACACCACTTTCCACTTGCGTATCTTCACCGCCCCAGCCAACTGACTGCTAATTTGCCTGTCCGTCTGCTTCTTGCCTCGCTGATGTTAATGTGGTTTGTCAGCTGAATTTGTTGCTGGCATATTTATCCAGCCTTGGGTAATGCTCGGCTACCAGAAAGTGACATTATTTGTCTTCAGCTGCGCATATATTTCTTGAGGCCTTCTAATGGAAATATTATTTAGGTGGTCGGGATTAGTGTGCACAGTTACTTAGCCGTATTCAAATAAGTTTAAAATGTACTATTCCAGTTATCTTGTATTATCAAAATTTTATTACTTTTTTTTTAGTTGTTTACTTCTTTTATTTTTCCATTTCTTCAAAATCGCTGCCTACTTTTGCACCTAATCGCTTGAGTGTTGGCCTCTGTTGTTCCATAATGACGTAATAAAAATTAGTTAGCCGTTGCTGTTATCTTAATTAATGCGCACGAAGTGGCTATAAAAAATTACAAACCTGCCAACATGCCACAAAAAAATTTTAGTTTACACATAAATAAATTAAATAGTAGTGTTACAAAGCCACGTAGACCAGTAGTGGTATAAGTAGACATACAAAATTTTACTTGACCACCACAATTTTTTTACTCTAATTACGGCTTCCAGCTCATTTTTAGAATTCTCCCAAATAAAAGGTTTAGCCGTTGGCGGCACTTTTTATTTTTTAACTTAGTTTTTCTACTGTTTTTGTTTTTATCTTGCTTTTTATGCACTTTTAATGATGAAATAAACGTGTTCATTGAAATTAATGAGTCTCAAAATGCGTGCCACACACAAAGAGTAAGCAGCGGCCGCTCCATTTGCGCCCAAATGCACCAGTGAATACCTACAAACATGTGCATGTACCAGGAGCTATGTAGATATGTACTTACACACACAAAAAGTTATATAAAAATAGGCACAAGGTAGGCACATTTTTGTACCAAAATGCGTGTTAAAGTCAGCTAATTGAAACGTTTCGTGAGGTTCTCAAGCGGAACCAGCTGAAAGGCGGGCTACTTATTGTAAAGGGTATTTCAAGAGACGCGCCTAGGTGTTGTTTAAAAAAATACAAAAACATATAAACATTAATATTGGTGCTTAACTATTTTTATTCAAAATGCGATACTTAATACTTATCTTTAAAAAATCACATCATTTAAATGTCCACGCTGAGCACGTCTACTGATAAAATTGGCCAAACAGTCAATTCATGAATGCCTAATTGTTGAGAACGTCGAGATATCGGTTTTGAAGGATGTTCAGCAAACTTTTCTGGACAATTTTTGGTCTGCCAATCCTTTGTCTATCCTCGTCAGATCCAGTTTTTTGAAACCTTTCACGAACTTTTGAATGAGTCGACAATTCCACCAAAAACAGAACGCATTTTGACATACTACTGTGGGCAAAAAGTAAGGTGAATTAATTTGTCAAACTTTGCGGGATTAAAATTTCGCTCTAGTTATTTTTTTCATGAGTTGGCAGCATTGTTAATAACATCTGGGCCAACTTTCAAGTGAATGTCATTATCAGTAATATATTTACGCTTGTGTTTACCAAACGACCAAGAGTGCATTTTTCGATTTTTACAATGTCTGATTTGATTGAGCAGAGAAGTGCCATCAAATTTTGTATGCGGAATGAAATTTCGGCTGCGGAAACGTTTAGCATGTTGCAGAAGGCATTTGGTGATTCGACCATGTTGCAGAAAAATGTTTATAAGTGGTACAAATACTTCAAAGAGGGTCGAGAACGTGTTGATGACTTGGAGCGCTCCGGACGACCATCGACGTCAACAGATGATCTACACGTCAATAAAGTGAAGGAGTGAGTGCTCAAAAATCGTCGGTTGACTGTTAAAGACCTTACTGATATGATCGGAAGATCAGAAGGATCTGTGAAAACCATTTTGAAAGACCATTTGGGCCTACGAAAAGTCAAATCTCGTTTGGTACCGAAAACTCTCAATTTCTTGGAAAAAAGTCGTCGCGTTGATGTGTGTGAAACAATGCTTTCAGACTATCAGGACAAGCTCAAATGCATCATTACGGGAGATGAGACTTGGATTTATGCTTACGACCCTAAAACAACAGACCAATCAAGCGAATATCGTGCTAAAGTCGTTCAAAAATAAAGGTCATGATGACAGTTTTTTTCGATTTTCGTGGTGTGGTGCACTATGAACTCCTTCCACCTGGCCAAACTGTTAATAAGGAATATTATTTGAGCGTTATGCGTCGTTTACGTGAAGCAATTCGTCTAAAAAGACCAGAATTATGGGCCAACAACTCTTGGTTTTTGCATCACGATAATGCACCGTCTCACGCTGCACTCGTTCTTCGTGACCATTTCGCCAAAAATTCCACGCATATCGTTCCGCAACCACCGTATTCGCCTGATTTGGCTCCGTGTGACTTCTGGCTATTCCCAAAACTCAAGAGACTACTGCGGGGAATGCGTTTCGAGTCGATTGAGGAGATAAAAGCTGAATCGAAGAAGGTGCTGATGGCTATACCGGAAATGGACTATTTGGCAATGACAAAAACTCAAAGAAGATAATACGCTGGGGAGCATTTTTTGTTCAACATTATTCCCAGCAAATTCGGTCTCCACATATAATTTGAAGAAACAAAGTCCACTAGAGCATAACTCTAAAGTCAATTGCGAGCCTCCCAGTGAAGTTAATATGAAGATTAATGTTGACCAAAGTGTAATGAATGATATTTGTTTAAGACAAACTTTTATTTTTAATATCCACCTTTTATTTAAAGAACTCCTGGATGAAGTTACAAAGCAAATTATATGCAATTATTTAATACTAGCTTTAACCCGCGGTCCCGCTCGCGTAGGAGTAGTTTTGAGGGATTTAGGATATGTTTATAAAAGAATTACAAGGAATAATTTCATAGAAAATAATTTGTTATTAATGGTGTCTTCATTTTTAACAAGGGCTCTTATTGAGCCCCCTCGTGTATTACAATCGAGCATGGAAAAAATAGAGGGCAATGAAATGGTAAAATCGTTTGGGAGAAACAAAATCGCGGTAAATCGCGGCGCAATGCTGTCAAGGCAAAGGAACTGAAGGATGAATTTGCAGCTTACTCAATTGGACTAGAACCAATTATCGATCCAGACTCTACAGCAGCCGCTCGGTTAATTCAGAACCATTTAAACATAAGACACAGGTCAACAACTGCATAACAACTTAATGATTCTTGAAAAATCCGAGCTGTAGAGAAACTCCATAAAACTATTCAAGAAATTGTTTACGATTGCTGATTAGATTGAGCGCGGGGCAACATACCATAGACATCATCGTCAACCCAATATGTGTATCTTATTTGCAGGAGGTTGACAATTTAGAGCACTCTCTCCGCTGTTTGTTCGGCACACATTAGACTAAAGAGGTGTTTCCTTGGGTTAGCTGTATTCCGAGTCTTTCAACTCGGATAATGTTATTGATTGATGAAGTAGTTGGGCAAGTTTAAAGTGAAGTTAGCAGTCACCCTCTCTCCCGGTCTACCCACCCACCCACACTTTCAGTTGTTATTTTACACCTTAGGTATAATGGCTATACAAACCTTAATGTTTGTGTATTCATTAAAGATATCCCTAACATTCATCAATGCACCCCACAGAAATACTCGTTTTACTGTCTGTGAGAAATTTGTATACTCGTACGCTTGGTCGAAATTAATCTCATAATTCATTCGAAACCAGCCTAGCAGCTGACTTGTGTAGATATTTTACCTTCCATATACTCATAAACACTGGCTGAAATCAATTAGTGCAGAAACGAATACTGGCCATCAGCATCATCGTCCTCGACGACAGTATTTTTTTTTTGTTGTTCATCTTACGGCTGAGAGCTGCACATTTTCACCTGTGATTATGCAAATTTCCGATCTTCAGAGGACAAATTGGTCAAACAAGAAGACTTGCGATAAACAGGAAGTAAATTTATATGTAGATGCGCTTGAATGCAAACAGCAACAAATGAACGCTTAGGCAGTTGGTGAAAGCGTAAATCTATAAACGTTTATGCACATTTCCATATGTAGGTATGTATGTGCCTATGCATGTGTACAACCGCTTATGCACATCTATAAGCAGCTAGATTTGTTGTGGTTCTGGTATCGCTCATAAATTCTAGATTAGAAGTAAATTCTATATCATTTGCGAACGCACACAAACACTCAACTCTGAATTAAATGTGTCTGTGAATGTAGGTGAAGCTGTAGTAGACGGCCATACGTTTTAAGTGAAGATTATGGGGGAAAATTGCTTCTCGTCTACGAATATACGGGTTGGTGTTTGCTGAAACTAAATAATGCGGCCAAGGTAGGATTTGCCACTCATTACTACAGAGACAAGCAAATCTACAAAATGCCTCGTAAACCAAATTAGGTTCGCTCAGAAGTCGAAGTCGTTAACGAGTTTATTTAAAGAAACATTTAAGATTAATCCTAGAAAATGTGTATTATGATTCCAGAAGGACTAGACAATTTTAATGTATTTGTGTGTGTCGTCTGCTTCTACATTTCAAACATGGATTACGAAATAAAGTAGCTCCGTGCATTTGTGCGTATATCTTTAAAATTCAGATAGGTTAGGTTAGGTTAGCCTGGTTGGCAACAAGCCAGGCATAGACCTTTTGGTCCCTAGCAATACCAGATGGAGACCAACCTCTATGAATACCGAAAGTAGACATCATGTACGATGTCAGCGCTTTAGGCGAATCTAAGCAGCGCTGGGAGATGCGCTTTTGAGACGTCCTCTAGACCCTCAAACAATAGGGCTCCCAGGCATTTTAAACGTGCATTTAATAATGCCGGACAAACGCACAGAAGGCGTTCTAAGTTTCCTCAACATCCTCTCTGCATTTCCTGCATTTGTCCATGTTAGGAATCCCTATCTCGTACGCATGTGGAGCCAATAGATTATGACCTGTTAGCATACCTATGATAGTTCTGCAGTCCTTTCGTGAGAGCGTAAGTACGAATTGAGTCAGTTTTTTGTCGTTAGTTCTACACATGACTTTTGCTGTTTCGCATGTGGTCAGATTAGTCCACTTAGCTTCCACTCGCCTTTTCATGTGGTCGTCCATTTCATTGTATATTGCATTTAGCGGTTTCGGTATGCCGTTCTCTTGTTCAAAAGGTAGTCTAACAGCACTTTTTGCTATCTCATCTACTATTTCGTTCCTCATACTATAAGCCTCATAATGCGTTTGTGACCAGGTATCTAATAGATATGCCGCCTACTGTTTCCGGCTAGCCTTTCTATGGCCTCCCTGCTCTGTCGAACATTTTTGGACTTAATACAATATGAGCTCATTGCTTTTATTGCTGCTTGACTGTCCACATATATATTAATTGTTGAGTTCTTTCTTGTTTTAGTGTAGACTAGCTCCGCGGCTTTCCCCACAGCAAAAACTTCCGCTTGGAAAATACTGATGTGGTCTGTCAGCTTGATAGGCTGCCTTATCCCTAGTTTTGAGCAGTAAATACCCGCTCCCCTCCATCTAAAGGTTTAGAGCCGTCTGTATAGATGTGAAAAGTTCTATAGCCAGACTTCATGCCTTTGTGCCATCCCTCCTCTCCAATTGTAGTGCGAAACCTTCTCTCCCAATTAAAGTACGGAGTCATGTAGTCCGTGCCACCTGAGCTCCACTTTCCTATTGAGCTGTGACCGAAGGTTCTGCAGGTGAATACCCCCGCAACAACTAGCCTCCTCGCGGGTTTCGCTGCCAGGTTTTCCGCCATAAGGTCAAAAGGTGGCATGCTGAGTATTATTTCCAGCGCCGCCGTTGGAGTGGTTTTCATCGCTGCTGTTATGCACAGAGCAGCGAGTCGTTGATTCCTTTCTAATGGCATCGTGGCAAAATGCAAATAAATCAATAAATAAATAATTAACAAAAAAAGACTATTTCCAAAAAATGAGAAGTTTAAATAGAAAAGAGGGCGCCCTTCGAAAGTGATATCTGAAATACGAGTATGTATAACATAGGGTGACCAGATAAAACTATGGGAAAATAAATTTCAGTAAAATAGCAACGGTGTGAGATATCAACTTTGTTCTGTTAGTTCTGGCTTCATTGCCGATCAATGCATTCTCTTCAAATGGCCAGTTTGGCTTTACTAGCGGTGTCTCAAGCGGTCGGTCCAATTTTTCATGACGGTCCAATATATACGGTGTTATTTCGTCCACCGAATGGGCTGGTGCGTGAGTACCATTCGGAAGTGTACAGGTTCGAAACACCGGCAACGAAACTCCGGTACTTCCTCGGCTTACAATGGCAAACCTCCAAGTGTATTTCTGTCATTTGGAGTCGGCGTAAACCTACCATTTGCGGAAAAGCAATAAGACGCACTCTAATAGAGGAATGAGCTCGGCCAATTACTCAAAAAGCCCGTAAGCGCCTCAAGCTAGGTTGGGTTAGGTTATGATGGTAGTCGGGTTAGGTTATGGTGGTAGTCGACCAACTCATTTAGACCTTACAGCTATCCCATTGGTGATTTTATCACTGAGCAGTTGAAGAGCAGTACCTTTCAGCTGCGCGAGCGGTCTGAAGTTGGTTACACTTCGAGTGCCGAACTTAACTTTGTTCTAACTCAACTCCAGCTGTTATTCCTTGTGGGCACATAATTTATGGTAATTTTGTTCAAAGGTACTGATTATGAGTATGAAAATACCGAAAACGCAATCAGAAAAACTTCTTTTGTGAATCTAATGATTTGCTGGGTACATACGGATTTCTTTACTTATGCATGTTTGTTGTTTTTGTTGTACGTACGTCGCCTATAGGAGCACATTTATTGTTATGCACAAATGCATGCAAAAACCACTCGCCGCAAACGATCAACCCACAAGCGACTCCTCTTACTTGCAAACACCCTCAAACACACATATGTGCATGTGCCCGCCGTGGTAATTGATTAATTCTAATTATTAAGAATTTAGCAGATTTTGTTGCGAGCAGCTGACGCAACACCCTAGTAATCACATGAGCTATCGGAATGCATCAATGTGTACAGGGTGCCCATTGACTGAATGAAGTTTTAAATTTAAGGTTTCCACCTAACCACAGAGCATATAAGAGGAGGAGGGACAGCGTTAGCTTCATTATTCGTGCGGGTAATTTAGTCACGATGACGCAGTGGAGGGATGAACAACGTGCGTTCGCAATCGTAGCATATTTCAAGGCTAATAAATCGCGTACAACTTCTCGTCGTAGATTTTATTCACGTTACAATATTTTGACGCTTTC
>JAYXIM010036227.1:0-40093 GCA_037575425.1 Anastrepha fraterculus | reverse complement strand
ACATTTGGACTCGATTGGAGCACTCTAAATGGGTCAACGTGGGATTTTTCGTTCGACCCAAATTGGGGGACATCAGAATTCGTTCTAGAGGTATGGTTCCTTCGGCAAAGTTTCTTATGTTGATCCCTAGAATACGATTTTCACAGAGCAATGAGCGATTTTTAAATCGACCCGCCCTAATATATATATATATGTTTAACCTCGCTGCATGCTCCTTATCTCCAAGTGTGCTGTGAGAACCGCGATTAATTTTGTGATGTTGGGTCGGCCGTACCGCAGCAGATATTTGGTCTTTGTTACGTTATATTCAAGCCATGTCTTCACTTCGGCAATCGTCCATCGTCTTCTTGCAAGACTCTAGTGGCTCCTTAATCTGGTTGAAAGGAAGTCCAACTGGTTCCGCTTCGACCGAGCTTAAAGAGGATCCTGGACTAGCAATCTCAATTCGTTCTCTCGCTACCCTCGATATTCCTGTGACCTGGAACCCATACTAGACTGTAATCAAGCCGTTGACTGAGCGAGTTAAGTTCCACTGTACACTGCAATAGAAGTGTGGAAGTTACATTGTGTAAGTTTATCGCCCTTACCGCCTAACTATCTGATAAGATAGCTATCGAAACTAAGAACGCTTTGATGGTTTGTCTGTTCCACAGGTATATTCGAACCATACTTCTTCCAGAACGAACAAACTTCTGTAATCACCAATTGCGCCCAAAAAATTGCAATCTCGGTCTGGAAGGTATTTATTTTTTGTACAACGTTATCAGTAAAGGAGGTGTTTGATGAATAGATCAATCTCAGAAATGGACTTGTACACTGATTTGAACCCTATGAACTATTGGTCCCTATAAAAATTGCCTCTCTAGAACTATGCTTTTCATGACTGAAATCAATTTCCATCATTAATGTCGTCAAAAAGTGGGGATTTCCTGCAATATGTATACTGTGGATATTAGTTGCATGCTACATGACTTTTGTTCTGGCTTCACCGGGTTTGATAAAGAAGAAAAGCAGATGGAACTGCTGGTAAACTAGGACTGCTGGTAAACTAGGACAAACTCGGTACCGATATCTATATATTATATATTTTTTTTTTTTATTTAGAAGGGGACCTCGTTTACTTGGAGCTGGCATTAACACATGGAAACAACGTCAGCCAAAAAATTTAACGAAGAATCACAACTACATACATTGGACTGAGTAGGCGTTTTAGACTAAAGTACATTTTCGAAAAAACATGAAAGATAATAAAACGCTTCTTGGTTGTTCAAGAGAAAATTGGAACGGTACACTTCTGGGTATTTCCCCTAAGTAAGTACGAATTTCGCAGGTAACAGGGGATATACACTTTAAAGCAACATCGATAGAGTTCAGTGAACAGCGAACCAGTGGCTCTGCTAGACATTTAAGTTCTGCGATAGGAATGTACAGTCTGTGTCAGAAGAAAATAACCCTTTTTTCTTGTGACTTCAAGATATATAATATTTCGTTCTGCTTTTTGCTGCTTAATAGTCTCACTCAAGGCCTACGACGCCAGTACTAACTCAAGTTACTGTAGTTCGAAACTTTCCGGTAAACGCAACCAAACAAAAGTGAGTGAGAAGTACGCGAAGCATTTTTAGGCGGTATTTTTATGCACGCATTCGAAAGGGCCGAAATTATCTTACGCCGCTGCTGCAAAAGGGATTAAAAAATCAGAAAAGTTTATTGTGATGTGGAATCAGCGGTATAAAGTGTACAAAAATGTTGATAACTTCTCCAAGCGCAACTTGAAAAGAGTGACGATAAAAAAGCAGGATAAAGAGATCGTCCAACTTTTTAAGCGGGATCCTTTTTTGTGACTACGCCAAGTACGAAGGCCGATCCATGATTTAAAGCAACTCGTGCGTCAAGTACGTAAAATTTAGTCCTGTTTGTCGACGAGCTACGCTGAAAAGCTGGTTCGACAACGATGAAGCTTATTGAGTAATTGCGACTCGTAGTTCTGTACATACTTGTAAAAACATTTAAATATACATATATCTTTTGTACTTCATGAAGAATCGCGGTTCCTTTTTTCTGACACAGACTGTATAACAATGCTCTGGCTCTGAAAGTATTCGATGTCGTACCTACTGGTGGTGGCAGTATTTCAGTATTGACGATCACTGTGAGATCGATATGTCGCATTTGAATATTCCACCAATAAGTTCTAAATATATCAGGTTACAGGAGCATTACGCCAAACTATAGAGCTGACCTTAGCTAACTCAGCGAAGACCTTAAGCTAACTCAGCGAACTGTTTGCAAAAACTGAAAATAACTTGAACTCCCTTCTATGATAATGGTCTGAAGATTGATTAGTTGGAATTAGTTGGAACTATTTTTTTTATTATTCTTCTCATCGACTTTCAAATATTGACTTTCTTCCTTTCCTTTTTTCTACACGTCTCAGGCGTTAAGGTCAAATTGGAGCTATCTGGATTATAATTGATCAATAATGATGGTGTAGTGCAAATTTAGCTGGTCTACAAAACAATTAGCAGTTCTAATACAGGGTGGCTGATGAATTTTGCTACATTAAGAAACTCAAATAACTTTTTTTTTAGTGTATGGAATTCATTTATTTTTTTTTTTCAAGTTGAAGGTCATTAAATTTTATTAAATGTAGCTTAACTAGTTTTAAAAATAATTGAATTTAAATGCACCCCATGCTCGTTGACACAAGTGCAGCATCTTAGTAAAAAGTTGTTCATTGCTGCTTTGAGAGTTGCGACAGGAATAGCCGCAATTGTTGCCCGAATGGATTGTTTTAGTTCATCCAAATTTGTTGGCTTTGTTTTATAAACTTCTTGTTTACATAAACCCCACAAGAAAAAGTCAGGTGCAGTAAGGTCAGGCGACCTGGGGGGCCAACGAAATTCGGAGTTTCTTGAAATCAGTTTATTGGGAAATTTTCGTCGCAACTCTGTCATAACAGTCTGGGCTATGTGAGACGTTGCCCCATCTTGTTGAAACCACACAGAGTTGAAAGGAATTCTCTTTCGGCGTAGTTCTGGATAGAAAAATTCTTTCAGCATTTTCAAATAACGGTCTCCAGTAACCGTAGCGGTGTGACCATTTTCTTCAAAAAAATAAGGCCCGACAATACAGCGTGAAGAAACCGCACACCACACCGTCACGCAAAGAGGATGCAATTCCGTCTCGTGGAGTATCTGTGGGTTAGAAGTACTCCATATTCGACAATTTTGTTTGTTCACATTGCCGTTTAAATCGAAATGGGTCTCATCAGACATGAAAAGGCAGTTTAACATGTTTTGGTCTTCTTCCACCATTTGCAGGATCTTCTGGCAAAATTCCAAGCGAATCGGCAAGTCTGCTGCATTCAGTTTGTTAACCATTTGAATTTTGTAGGGAAATAAGTCTAAATCTTTGTGCATTATTGTTTGCAAAGACTGTCGGCTGACAACAAGTTGAGCAGATAAGCTTCTTGTTGAAACCCTTGGATTGCTTTGTATAGCTGCAGCTACAGCAGCGATCGTTTCCTCCGTCTGAACTGGTGGGTTTCGATGATAAGGCCTTCTTGCGGGGGATCGCCGCCAAACATCCGCCTGTACTCTCTCTGTACCAAAACTACGGACTCCAGTGCGTGATAGCGGCGGACTATCCAAATTCTTGTTTGCGTGTCCCAGTTATCCATTTTAATAAATTTTAAAGATCAATCTGCAAATTAAAACAAAAATGGAACAGATAACTTAAAAAGAAAACAAGTTATTCAATTTTTTTTTGGTAGCGGCTTTCATCAGCCACCCTGTATTTGCTCAACTCACTGGGGATATTATTTAATTAGTCGAAAAGTAGTACAACGTTGAAATTAGGTATATATTTCTGTACGCAAATCTAATCGATTAACAAGACAGCATGAAATTCTGTATGTGTGTAACCTCATCATTCTTCGGTGTTCTCTATACGTCTAGTGTGTTACGTCCTACATCATTTTGGTTTTTTTTTTATTTGACAAAATATGACTACACTATAGAATTCAACGGTGAATGAATACTTCACATAACTGATAGAAGAAACTCGAACCAACGAAAAAATATTGCCAGCTCTTTTGCCAGCAATTTTTAACTCGTTTACTAAACTCCTTCCCACTTAACATCCACTCGAGTGTATTTGTATGTGTTTAAGTGTGCTGAAGGCTTCGCGAGCTGAAATTCTTATTCATTCTCATATCACCAGCGCCTGCAGCTATGCAACACTGCAGCCACCATTAGTGACAGGAACAACTTATGTTACTTTACATCTTGCCACAGTCGCATGCAACTAAGTAATGCAATTTGCTGCATGCAACATGCCATAAGTGCTTATGTGAGTCTTACAAGTCCCACACTAACAACAAGCCGTTCAGCCAAGCAGCCAAACAGCCAAAGAGTAAACGAGCGCTACCAGTTTTTGCCAAACTTTGCGCGCTGTTACCTTTTGGGAATTCCGTCATCTTTATATTTAAGCATCTACTTTGTCTGTGAGCAACATCACTCCTCAACTCTTCACCGATCCTTTATGGGATTTCATATTTTCGTATGTTCATTTTTAAACTGAAATATGTAAAGAAGTTTTTGATTTGAGTAAGCTCTTTTATACCCCATGTTTGTATTAGCGGTAGGATTAAAAACCTTGTGGTAATCTTTATTTTAGCAGAACTGTAAGGCATTTCGGACTTAGCTTAAAATCGACCATATTGAACCTATTAAATGGAGAAGCATTTGACAGATTTCACAAGGGTTTTATATTCTAATTTCACTCAACACAAACAACCGTTAGCTGTTATGAAAGAGGGTATCTCCCAGATCAGCTTTGCCTAAGACAGTACTACATAGTATAGAGGGAATTTTTTAAAAATACCAATGGCTTATCCAAAATATTATGTATAAAATTACTTCAATTATAATTCATTGCCTCAGACTTAAATTATTGACTTTAAAGAGAAATTTTTTGACAGCATATTTTAACCCTGTAAACTGTAACCCTACTAAAATAGGCATTTTTGACCTTTTCTCTAAGCAGTTGTTACACAAAAATATTAAAGAAGGCAGTTCAGGGTTAAACCGTTCCACAAACATTTAAACAAACAATTTTATTAGGAGTCACCGTAGACGAAAAACTCACAGGGATTAAGGGTGATTCATTACTTCATTACTATTATTTTTCTTTAATTTTTTTTTTTTTCCAAATGGTTATAAATTTCTTAACTCATTTTCCTATTGACTCTGATTTTATACCGGAAATAGTATCTCACGTAAAGACAAACTCAACCTCGAACGCTCCACTGGCCAAAAATTATACCTACATGATAACATACGGGTACTAAAACCATCAGGTTTTCTGCTCCAAAAGCACATGCAATAGCTCGCAGAAAACGTGCCGAAACTTTTTCAATTTTCATTTGATTTTATAAT
Source organism: Anastrepha fraterculus (assembly GCA_037575425.1). Lineage (NCBI taxonomy): Eukaryota > Metazoa > Arthropoda > Insecta > Diptera > Tephritidae > Anastrepha > Anastrepha fraterculus. The sequence continues at coordinate 34,655 of JAYXIM010036227.1, read as the reverse complement.
TTTTTCTGCCTTAAGCAAATATTGCATTATGCAATGACGCCGACATATGAGTATGAGCATACGTACATATTACCTAATATGTATGTACGTGTGCCAGCGCTGCGTTGGGAAATCTGAAAGTCTTTTATCCTCTTTCCTTCGCGAGCAAACTTCTATGTATATGTTGCTACGACAAAGTTGCCTTCTGATCTTAATGCTGCAATTCGCCGAAAAAACTTTCTTGCCGCCTTCACATTTCTCACTCTTCATATTGCTATTGCAGCTGTAAAAGAGTCGAAAAGTGATTTTTTCTGTTCTGTTTCTATAAAAATGCTTTGTTGCTTACATATATGCATACACACATACATATACACGTTATATATAAATATTTTTCTTGTCGTCAACCTGCAAGTCCTGCTCATCAGCTTCAAGAAAAAAAGTTATAAAGCCATATTGAAAGTTTTTGCGATTTTTGCTTCACTGATGTGCGCTATACAAATTTTTATTGGCATATGTTTTGAAATTTAGCTTTCGATCTTTGGTATTACTTCCAACAAATACTTTAGCATGCAGCAGTGAAATATTAGCACACAATCAAATAAAAAACTTTTAAAATAATAAAATGTTGACGCATTTTTCGTCTGACGACCAACAGGTTTATGTTGTAAGTAAGAATCGCAACTCCTTAAAACAGATGTGAGCAACTAAGTTGTCACTAAAGAGATAAATATTCTCGATACTTTGTTAAAAAAAGTAACCTTCACAATGATCTTTGAATCGTTGCATAAGCTAGGCATCACGGTAAATCATCCCATACATCCATGAAACTTGAGTAGCGCTTACATACCTGTATTTCGCTCACAACTAGCACGCCATCAATTACTTCCTCAGCTTCCTTAGAGCTTTCCATAAGAATACTTAAGTTAGATTAGGTTAGGTTGATCTGGCCGGCTGAAAGCCATCACATAGACCTATTGGTCCTTATTGTTACTAGATAGAGCTTGACCCTTACGTTTCGTTGTAGTAGGCTTCTTGTTATAAGCCTGCGTCTTTTGCGAATCTAAGTAAGCTCTGAAGCTCTCATATTGTAGAGCTCCTAAGCATTTTAATCAGATTCTAGCTAATGCAGGACAAGAACATAGAAGGTGTTCAAGAGTTTCCCTCTTTTCTAGTTCATTGCCAAATCTGAAGTTATCGTAGTTTGTGGCCTATCAGCATACCTACGATAGTTCTGCTTTCTTTTCTATGTACACATGATTTTCGCGGTTTTGCAAGTGGCCAGGTTATTTCACCTCCTGTCTAACCGTATTTTCATGCCCGCAGCGATGTCTTTGTATACCGTATTTAAAGGTTTCAGTATGTCGTTTTCTTGTTCAATTGGTATGTAAGCTGCGGTCTTGGCAATCTCATTCATAATTTCGTTTCCTACAATGCCCTTATTTACGAGTACCCGGATAAGAATACTTAAGTACATCAGAATTTCTCCACATAAATAAAAAATTATAATTTGGAAACGACTAACAGTAATTTATTATTTTTGCGCAAATGATTTATAATTTTATGGTCGATCTTTAGTTTCTGCGCGATGCTAAAACTACTAACATGCCTGTCAACTTCGATTATTTGTGTGATTTTATCGACATTATTGGCATTTGCTTTAACATCAAAAATCCCTGAACAGTATTAACGAAACCAAAATTGCTCGTAATAAGCTATTACAGTTTGGGCACTAGAAACACCACTCACAATTTCGCGGCCTGACTTGCATTTTCGCTTTATTAAAGAAAAAATTTGAAATTTAAAAAATTTGACATTGTTAAAGGTCGCCTTTATAACGGGCATAAACTTTAAATTGTTCGATCGATACTTTACGAAATATCGATCACTACAGCCATCCACCGAGAAAATAATGAATTTCCTTTCCCCAAACTAATATACTCGTAAGTATGAAATTATAATACTTTTTGAAGTGAAAACTTCTTTAGAATCGTTGGGAGTGATTTGAGGAAAAGTGAAACGAAAAAGCGACCCTCTTGGCTACGAAGCGTTTATTATATGTTGATATAAACGTAGCGACGAACTAAATAAAAATAAATTTTATTTTTTCTTGTGATTCGAACAAAGGATTTTGGATCGGAAGCTCACATTACTAGTCGCTCGGCTACCGCGCCATGCTGTCATCGGTGGCCTAAAAGTTATTTAGTTACGAAGCGTTATATTATATGTTGATATAAATAATTTTTGTGAGCGTGTAATTCTCAAAAGGTTTATTAGAAAATCTATTGAAGTAGGTAGTGTGGTATCTGTTCCTATCAGCTTAACATCTGATAGATCCTCCCTCGCAGGACAACAAATGTTAACTGATTTTTGGAAATGGGTGGAGTGTTTTAGGGACTTGCTGCACCTCTGCCACGGGTTGGCCCGGTATTGCAGTACCGCCGGGATTTCGGCCTTGAATAAATACAAGAAGAAATATACAAATACATTTAGCTTAGGTGGGAAGAGACATACATTTTTATATGAATACAAGTAGACGAAAATGGAAGAAATTTGTAAGTCTGTTTCTTCGGTCCATTTGGGTATTTTTTTTGACAACATCGAAACCAAAGCATTTGTATCATATTTTATCTATCATAGCCACTCGTATCATTTGTTGAAATTGAAAACATTGAGGATAATAATAAAATGAAGAAAATAAAATATGAACTTTATAGCAATATTATAATGAACCTATAATTATCCCGCTCCTAATGCTGCTTTCGTCTTATTCTCTCTCAGTTTGTTTTACGGAAGGTTTCACTTCTATCGAGTCTAACCGTTAGACTGGTATTTTTTTTTAAGAATTTAGTTTCTTTAATCATGTAAGGATTAAAAACAAATTTTTAATTTTCATTCGAAATGGTGACCATTGGCGAGCAGCACGCACGATTTCAATGGATGTTGACGTCGCTGCTCGAACAGAAGATTTCAAATTCTCCGAGGTCTTCGACAGGCTATCCAATGCTCTCCATTAAAGAGAGTACTGCTCAACTGCTTCACCAAGCCTTCTAAGACATCCTCCAGATACACTTTTCCCACGGTCTTAAGGGGGAGCCTGGTTTATAAGGTCAAAAAAATCAATTTTTTTTTTCGTATTAAGCGATTCCTAATATATTTCAGAATATTCACACAAAGTTACAGACCCTAATTCTCAATATTTTCGTAGATACAAAGCCAAAGGTAGGCGAGCGTTAGGTAGTTACGCTGTGACCGGACAGCTATAGTACAAACTTTATCGTCTTTTCTCGACTTTTCATTTTTATGATTTCTTTGAATTGGCGTACATGAATGAAAAAAAACTAATGAACCTTTTGAAATGAATCAAGGCTTGTTGCCTTCAGTATTAAATTCTCTTCTATTTGAACTAACAAAATAGATAAAAAGAAATTTTTCAAGATTTTAATACCAAGTTGAAGTGAATTTTTTTTTATAGAAAGGCATTTTTTTTCTTTAAAAACCTCCAAAAAGTTGAAATTGTGGAATTTCTCTCAGTTTTCTTAGTTCATCTATAATAAAAAATCATGATAATTAGAAATCCATTTGAATTTTTTGCTTAAGATAATAATTACGAGCTGTATCTTGTACGCCAGTTGGAAACTCCTGCGTTGCAGCGCTCTACTAATTTCTATGTTAAAAATTTTTTTCAACTTATTTTAACCAGTATAAAATTTTTTTAAACTTTTTAAATGTTCAGTAAAAGATAGAAAAAACTTTGCAGTGCTAAATTAATTTTTTCCTTAAAATAAAAATTGCAAAGAGATGCAATTTTTAGACCTCATAGACCAGGCTCCCCCTTAACGTCTTTTTCACAGAAACGAAGAGATGTAACGCCTTTACAAGACACTACCCACCAAATCATAACGGAGGCTGGACGGTGGCCACGCTGAATCCTGGGAACAACATTTTTTGCGTCTTTAGAAGTTTTAAGAGAGATTTTGTCGAGTTTCTTATTAAAAACTTCTTTAAAAGTGAAAATTTTCACATCTGCGAAAAGAATATTTTCATGGTGCCTGAACGCGTACCACCAAAGAAGCTGCTTGCATTTGTCGAGTCTAATTTTCTTCAAGTGCGTTGTCAAAAGTTGACCAGTTGAGCGACAGCAGGCTTTCATGTGTAGATCATCTCTAATTTGTCTTGATATAGATCAGGTCAATACATTCATTTTCCTGGATATGATTTTCTGCTTTCTAAGGGGATTTCTGCGAATTCCTTCTCGGACGGTTTTTATGGATGGGCAGAATTTATGGCAAGACTGAGTATATACTTGGCAGTTAGAGCCTTTATTGGGTGTTTGGCCGAGCTTCCTCTCCTAATTGTGGCGTGTGTCTTGATGTTGTTTCACAAACTGAGGGCCCTACGGTTTTACGCCACCTCCGACCGGCAGATGGTTTTTTATGAGGGTATTTTTCACGTTATTGTCTGCCGGGGGCGACCGCTAACAGAAAGAACTGTTTCTTTCATTTGATGTTTCATGCCGGAAGACTCGAACCTGATCACTAGTGACGCCCTACCCATTCGAAAGTGGCAATGCCTGATTTAATTTTTTAGATTAGATGCAGTAAAAATTCTCGGTCTAGAAAAATGGCACACAATATCATACAGCTCGCAAAAAATAGTTCGCTTTGACACTATGTTAAATAATCGTATTCGCTAATAAAATATTTGTTAGCTATGATTAAACATCGCTATTGTGCGGATAAATCGTGAACCATGAACCTTAGGCTTAAGACCAATGTCGGCTAAGCCATTTGCAATGCAGAGCCACCATCTAATGCCATAGAAAAATGGTTTGACAGGATGCGAAATTCCAGGTCCACTTGAGATAGTCCTAGTAGTTGTATGAGTTTAACTTCTACTATTAATCAGAAAGTTTCTTCTTCTTCATCTTCTTGATAATCGATAACCGCGATTTTGGCAGAGCTTAAAAAACAGTCGTTTCGTTCTCGCGCTAACCGGCACCAAGCCCTTGTCCAGCTGATCTCTCCTACGCAGAGGCCTTCCTCTTCATATGCTACCACCAGCTGGTACCGCATCGAATACTTTCAGAGCCGGAGCGTTTGTATACATTCGTACGACATCACCCAGCCAACGGAGGAATCGTCAAGCTCATATAGCTTTTTGTTCCATCGCCTATGATACTCATCGTCACCACAGCGCACAGTGGTCCGGCGGCTGGACAAAATTCTATTTTTCAACATTTTTGAAATAAAAATTTGATAATTCAGATGTTTTCTTAAATATTCAAGGCAGATTTCCTGAAAATATTACTTAATTTAAAAAATGTTTCATTGTAGTTTTTTGACTTTAAACATGAAATTGTATGCAAATCGTACTTCATACAAGAGTTTCATTTTCATGTCTGCAAATAAATATTACCATTTGATTTTAACCAAATATTGAAAAAAAAAGAAGATAATTGAATATATTAACGGAAACAGTAATAATTCTCTTAAGTTGTGGTACAAAATCCAATTTTTTTTTTTGAAATTTCAAAATTTTTCGAAATTTTTTTTTTTAAAGATCATTTTTTCGAGTGGTCCACACCGGTCCACTTGAAATGAACATGAGCGATATAGCCACATATTTCAGCTATGATCTCAAACTGAAACCTGTTGCGCAAAGTTGCGCAAATTAAAAATAATGTAGCTTTTGTGCATTTACCCACAGGCAAAACGTTACATATGGCTTATGCAATTTTGTGTAAAAGACAGAAAAACACATCACAGACCCCATCAGCATTAAGAAAAAACTAAAAAAAAAAAAAAATTTATTAAAAAAACAAAATTTTTTTTAATATTATTACAATATTAATATGATATATGTATATATAACACTATAGACAATAAAATTATATATAATAATATAACATTTTTATCTGTCACTGGAGGAACGGACATAAGCCGATTAGAATATTAACGAACATCTGAGAATTGCTTGTAATAATAAAATCAAAATGACGTATAGTTTTGAGGCTCAGGAAGCACGCAATAAGGATTTGAAAAATTTTAGACAAAACAATACATGAAAAATGTCGAGAGCTGACACAATGACAGATTTATTAAATGCTTTGCTTTGTTCATCAGCTGTAGTTATAATATCAAAAACTAAGGTTCCGAAAAACAAGCCAAAACCATCTTCAAAAAAGGTTCTTGCGCTTTTAATTTGAAAAATGATCCAGCCTCAGAAAACAGCTCATCAGAAACCGAGGATTCTGAATCATAAAAAAAAAATTAAAAATTAAAAAAAAAAACAACTAAATATCCAAAAAAAGTGTAAAAACAAAAAAAAAAAAATTAAAAATCAAAAATTAAAAAAAAATTAAAAATTAAAAAAAAAATTAAAAAAGAAATAAAAAAAATCTAAAAACAAACAAAAAATGAGGAGAGAATAACCTTACCGTAAACCTCCACGTGGTACTCTCTGGGGTCGTGAAAAATGTAAAAATGAACTCACCAGCTAATTACCGAAGTAAAAATGTATTTATAGTACTCAATGAATTTAAAATTTGCTAAAACTAAGGTCAGATTCGTCATCACTGATCCTTAAAACCCCTAAATATATATTTTCAGCTTAATTAAATGAGTTTTTGAATTATGTCCGCCAACGCATTCTGGTCGGACCACTGTGCAGCGTAAAGGTCCAAAAATCTTCCACAGAGTCTCTCTCTCAAACATTCCAAGGGACGCCACATCGGATATTGTCATCGTCCAAGCTTCTGGGCCATATGATAGGGCGAGCATGACGAGAGCTTCAGAAAGTATTAGTTTCGCTCATCGAGTTTGGAGACCTTACTACTTACTTACTACAACGACCTACTTAGTCCAAAAAGATTCTCCGTTGGATTTCAAGGCTGACATTTTTACACAGAAATTTTACTCTTTCTAATAAAGTCACAAATCATTGAAAATAAAATTTAATAGCGTTGGCTCACCCTTTATAATATTTACGCACAAGAAAGCAGCGAACCCAAAATGTTGCATCGTCCGTATATGCATTTCTTTTACCAATTTTTGCTAAGTTTCCACCTCGAGCCCCCACTAAATTTAGTATATCCATATAAGTATTTATATTTTACCCAACAGTCTATAATTAAAAAATATGTAATCATGTAAGCAACTCTTTCACTAGAAGATTCTACCTTGCAACAGGAAAAGTTTCCCTACAGAGCATTCCCTAAAAATTCCACTCATAAAAATATTCATATTCATATATGTCAGTATGGTTTACTGTACACAGTACAGCACAGTTACATAGACTTCCTTGTATAACCACACGGATAGCCGAAAAGTTCCTTCATCACTCACGCCCCCTACCGATAGCCGCAGTGCAACTCGACACATGGCCGTGTTCGCCTATTGGCATACGGCGCATGCTGCAGTTGCTCCATTAGACTTTCTCACCAAGCAGCAGTCAAAAAAATTCAATATGCATGTGTGTGTGTGTGTGTTTTTCTCGCAATAACGGAAGGATTCCGGATGTTTGATACAACCTCACATCGAAAGTTTATAAATTGCGGTTGTGTTGTTGTTACTGTTGAAAGGGCCACCGTACACCGTGGGAGTTCGCTTGGCAAGAACCAACAACAACAATAACAACTATGCATCATGGCAGCCATCATTGTCGGAGGTGCATTTTGCGCGTTGTTTTTTTTTATTATACTTTATATTTGGAAAGCAAGTGAGGAGTAAGGGTTAGTGTCGAAAAGTTTAAAACTCTTTTGTGGTTAAGCATCAGTTTTATCATAAATCCACAATGATGCCCACCAACTGCGTACATATACTATGTACCTATATACGAGTATGTACGTTGCACATTTAAGTGAGGCAAGGGACCAAAATGTAAGAATGAAGTAAAAAAAAAATTAATGCGGTTATATGGTAAAAGTCTTCACTTTTGGGTTGAACCTCTTTGCATTTTTCGATGAAATGTTGGAAAATATATTGAAGTGTTGATATTTTAAAAGTCAATGTTGATAACTTTCTCAAAGTTTATTTACTGCTGCAATACAGAGTTTTGCTTGCATGCAACTTTTGTGCTCTTATTTTGAAGTAAATTTTTACACAACGCCAATTGCCGGTATTACAGTACTAAAGATGAAAAGATTGCGCTGTAAAAATAAATGGGCTAACAGTAAGCGTTTATTTGCTTAATACTACAGTGATGAGAGGAAAAAAACTCCCACTTGTAGTTTTTGTTTCATAAAAATTTATTTAAATATTTAATACCTGGGCGACTGAGCTCTGCTTGGCGTTTATCGTTTAATTTGTTTGAATAATAAATAATAAAATAAAAATACTACAGTGTGGGTATCAAATGAGTGGTGTTTTGAACAGCTTTACGCGTTAAACGGCACAAATTTTCAGTAAGGCCTCCATTTGCTAGTACAGTTCACAAAGCTCAAAGCTGAACATTGGAGTTGTCCAGAACTAACCAGTTTTCATGCATGGCACGTCACACTTAGTACACATATGCATCATTTTCTGTCACAATATGAGCGCAGACGTATTACCTTGAACAAAAAGTTCCCGGAATATATTCAGAAAATTCGAAATATAAATTTATTCCTTAAAAGTGATATTAAAGCCTTCACAGCATTCCCCATCAACTGCAACGCACTTATGCCAGCGTTTGACCCAGCTCTCGAAACATTTGTGGAAGTCTATTCCGGTATAGCCACCATTAGAGCCGTCTTCGATCTTTCGGCTGTTAAAACGCCGAAGTATTTCTCCGTAGTGGTTTTGTTGACTCCCTCAAACAAAATTGCAGGGAGCCATATCCATTGAATTCGATGCTTGTTGGATGGTATGCGTTCCGTTCTTCGTCAAAAATTCACGGATAATGATGGCACTGTGTAACGGAGTGTTATCAGGGAGCAAAATTCAGGAGTTGTTTTCCCATAAATCTTTTCTTTTTTGGCTAATCGCTTCACGTAAACATCTCATAATACCCAAATAATTGTCCTTATTAAGGGAACCCGTTGGTCTAGAGCAAGAAAATTTCAGGATTTTTTTTTTGCCATTAAAAATAAAAAAAAACGATATTTCAACTTTTCGTGTTTATTACTACATCTATTGATCATACAAAAAAAAATTTATTTTAAAAATAATATTTATTATTATAAAAATGCCGCTGAAAACGACCCTTTTGAAAAATCGAACCCGGGCGTCGTAAATGATTTCGAGACTTCTACGAGTACTCATCTTAAACACAAAATTCAAGAAGGATCTTAATCAGAAAGAATGCAGCTATGGTCGAAACTAGAACAAATCGAAAAAATTAAAAACTGACAAAATGGCGCGCTTTTGAAAATCAAGGTTGTAAAATCAGGTATTTTTTCACTGGTTTTTTAGTGTAAAAAATAGGAAATTATTTTAAAAAAATTATGGTTCAAGTTCCTTCGATAGTCATACATGTTGTAAACAACATATTCAAGTTTCAAGTTATTCGGTTTAATTTTTGTTTTCCTCGCCGTACCCGAAAAAGTCGTTTCGAGATAAATGAGTTTAAAGTTTGAGGTACAGGTGCCCGCGTACCGCTCTCTACCTAGTTAATGGGCTGTGGAAGCTATAATATTGGATATTTCGACATGAAAATTTCTCAGTATATTCCTAAGATCGATGTTTTGAAATTTCTAGACCACCGGGTCCCCTTAACTGTCTGACCTTTTGGCAAAAAATCGAGTTGTAAAATATCATACTCAAAATGATGCTACGACTCCCATGGCATTTCTCCACCAGAAAGCTTCATGATGAATCAAAAACTAAGATTTTGTCAGATCAAATACAAAATTTGACTAAAAGATTCAAAATTCGTTCCAGTTTTTCGGACAATCTACTAATAACTGAACTTTCTTAATGTTCAATCAGACCCTGGTACTTAAATGCGTATAGATTAACTCTAGCTTGTAAGATGTATAGCGGAGGTTTTTCATAGTAGTTTTTTCCTTCGAAAAAAAGAGAAAATCGTTTAAAAAACCAAACCTGTGATAAATATACAAATATAATGATGTAGAATTAAGATTTATATCATATTCTGTAAATTGTGCGATAACATAAATATTGTAACGTTTTTCTACTTAATAAACTCTTATCTATCTAAAATATCATTGTAGTAAACAAAAACCGTGAGCATAGCTTTATTTTTTGACTGATTTTTGAATGATGTGGTTTTTTTCGGAGCTCTCCACCCACTCGCCTAATGTCTGGATTGAGTTTCGTATTCATTAACTCACACCTCGTCTCCAGTAATTACGCGTTTGATGAATGTTGGTTCGGGTTCAGCCTTGGATCTATTTAACGATATCAAAGCGGTCCCTTTCAGATCCTTTGCCAGCTATCTGATGGTTAAATTGCGGTTATTAAGGGGACAGATACCTGTAAAATTTCGAAAAAAAAAATTATTTGTTTCATAGAATGTTAATATAATCCTTTAAGAATATGTAAAAAAAATTTTTGAACGTAAATTTAAGTATTTCCTATTTTGTAGATCGTCAACCATGACGACTCTACTCTTTGCGTTCGAGCGCTGGGAGAGGAATTTCCATTTATTCAAACTTTAGACGCGTTTTTCTCAAAACTGTATGCCACATTTGAAAAAAATATATTGACTTCTTCATTTTAAATAATTCTAATGAAAAACAGGGAAAATATGGCCGTTTACAGGTATCTGTCCCCTTAATCTACTTTTCTTTAACTTTGGTTGGTTGGTAGAAGTGCTGCCTGAGGCACACCCCAGACTCAATTAGCACAAATGGTGCCATTTTCGTACACCACTAGCAGAACCACCGTTTTTTAGTCAAACCATCTTCATTTGACTATAAATCTGCCTATGGCATTTATTTTATTTCTTGTAATTTCGACCAAGCTGTTCATTGAGATTTTCCCCCAGCATTCTATGTCGTAGAAAGAATCTGGGTGCTTTCACTTTATTGATATTTTTGTATTAGTTTTCGTTGTCGACGGCCTGCCACTACGTTCGTCACACTCGTTGGACTCACGATCTCTTCTGAAGGGTTCATGCCTCTAGTAAACGGTTTTCGCACCATTGAATCCATTTTTAACGCAAAGTTTAATACAAACTCGTTGTTGTAGCTACAGAGATTTCAGAATTTTTTTTTAATGGCCCGAGATTCGTCCTATTATATAACTTTCTTAAATTCAATAAAAAATTAATAAGCCGAAAACTAGAAGCATTTTAATATACTGTGTTTTTATTAGGGTACAAGCGAATTTCGGCTTTGGCTTCGACTTTGACCATAATTGGCCATAAACTCTCAGTTCGATTTCAGTTTGGCTTCAGCTTGAAAAAAGACGAACTTTGGCGGAACATTTCTTTATGTTTTTTTGTTAAGGAATTGTATAAACTTTAGTATTTATAACATTTTTTAAATACTTATGTAACAGACTGCATTTTATGTTGAAAAATTTCTTTGGAAAAAAATTTCTTTGGACATTTTTCTTCTAGAAGCGGTCGCCCCTCAGCAGGCAATGACATACCTCCGAGTGTATTTCTACCATTTCGAGGTGATGTAAAACTATAAATCCCTCCATTCGTAAAACAACATCAAGACGCGTACCGCAAATTAGAGGAGAAGCTCAGCCAAACACCCAACATAGAGTGTAAGCTCTAATTATATTATATATTGTGACGAATTCTGAACATTCGCGAAACGACTGGGAATAATACCGAATGAGATACTAAAGCAAAAATATGAATGCCAGATGCCAAGTCAGAAGTAACTAGAAAATACGAGTTACCACATCTAGAATTACGATATTTTTTAAGCACATGTAAATAAACAGAGATGCATGCGTACAAAGTATTCATATTAGTTTGGCGTGTGAACGAGTAAACGTAAAATAAAGTGATTAAGCATTGATATGAAATAATGTCGCCATTAGTTTGTGACTTTTATTTAGCAAATCCAATAATCCTACTCAGAGAAATTATAGAGTCTTATTTTTGGAGGCAAACGTAACAAGATATTCCCTTGAAGTAATAAGATAAAGTGAGATAATGCAAGAAGAGAAAATATTAATTAAGATAATTAAGTTGAATTAATTTAAGTTAAGTCAAGATAAGAGAAGGTAAGATAAGGTGATTTTAGATATAATAAAGTAAAGGGTTTTCCAACAACAGGTATTATTGGTTAATGGATTGCGCTATCGAGAGATGGTTAACGATTTTTTATGGCCGAAATTGGATGGTATTGATCTGGACAACGTTTATTTTTAACAAGACGGCGCTACGTGCCACACAAGCAACGAAACCATTGATATTTTACAGGAAAAGTCTCCGGACAGTGTTATCTCTCGAAGAGGTGATCTCAATTGGCCACCGAGATCTTGTGATTTAACACCTTGTGACTTTTTTGTTTGGGGCCACGTGAAAGAGAAGGTCTACAACAACAGCCCAGGATCGATTCAAGACCTCAAAGATGGAATTCGTGAGGCTATCGAGGGCATAGGATGGTCACTTTGCAATCCAGTTATGGAAAATTTCATGAAAAGGATGTTATTGCCTTGTAAGCGGGGTCGCGGTGGTAATTTGCCTGATGTTATTTTCCACTATTAACCTTCCTCTTTATAATGAAATAAATATCGGATCATTTATAATAAAAAATTGCATTTTTCTTTGAATATCAAAATAGCACCATTGTTTGGAAAACCATATATAATATGTGAAGTAAAAATTGCTTTAAGTTAAGTTAAGTTAAGTTGAGTTAAGCTCATATATGGTAAGATAATAGAAGACAAAATAAAGTAAGATAAGTAAAGTACTATTACGTTAAGTTAAGTTAAGATAAGATAGCATCAGAAGCTAAGAACGCTAGGAACAATGGCACACTGACACGCTTACACTCACACTCACAAAAATATAAAAACCCATTATGATACCACAGTTAAAATTTATTGATATGCCTTGTCGAGCCATGAATCTCATTACGAACTATATTTGTATAATATTTGTATGTTATCCTGAAAACGTACCTCCATGTAGCACAACTATTTCATGCTCTTTTTCCCTCTACCCAATAGCTACAACCGCTGCTGCATCTGCGAAAAGACACGCCTAGTCTTTGCATATGTGAAAACGACGAATGGCTAAAAACTTTTAGCATGCACTTTTTTAAAGTTTAACTCCTAACCACTACAAAATTCGTTTGTCGTCCTCCTTAGAACAACCATCAAATACAACCCTCCGAAGTTTAATTTTTCAGGTCATTGCTCACCTAAGCAACCTGCTCACATGCTCTCCTGGAGTATAAAATGCCTGACGTCAACAAATTTATCCAGATTTGCAATATTTCTTCTGGCATATCTAAGAGTTTTGTTTTTGTTTATGACACGTTTTGGCATACAACACCATTGTTGTTGCTATTGTAGCTTGTATTTCTTTATTTCTTGCAACACCCCAACTTTCGCGTCATTTATAAATTACTTACGGATGCAGATTGTAGGGCATGTTGCAAATACTTACGGAGTCGTCGTTGCTGTTATTTTTCGCTGCACCTGCGGTTATCCCTTCCTAACGAACTGCCTTTCTGCGCATGCAAAAAAAAATGAGTGAGTAAAAATAAGTCCAGATTTTTTTTGTCTAAAAGGCGCAGCTTTACGCTTTGATTTGTCGTTGTCGGCGCCATGTTTTCTCCCGCTCGACTTTTGGTTTTTACTTATTTTGGTTTTTGCACTGATTTTAGCTGTTTCTGTCGTAGCTCGAAGGTTTTTCAACAACTTGAAGTTGTTGTTTACAAATATTCTTGTTTTTTCTTTTCTTTGTATTATATCTTGTATTTACTTTGGAATTTTCAGCAAACTGTTTTGCCACAGCTCGTGCCATACAGTGGTTTTCCCCATCTGTTGGAAGGTATTCGCAGGTAAGGAACATTTACCTCGTTTACGGTTCTCGATGTTTTTTGTGTTGCTTTTATTTTTGGTAGCAGTTGAGTTGGCGTTTCAGTGATTTGGTTTTCATTTTATTTTTTAATTTCCAGTCTTATATTTGCCTCTCAGCAACACATGCATACATAGGCATGGAGGACGACACTCTGGTTGCCACACCTATCCTATATATGTATATAATATCATATATGTGTGTCGCCCCTTTGCTTTACCTTAGTGAACAAACTTTGATTCAACAAATTTTCGAACATATTTCGTCGTCAGAAGTTTGGTTTTACCATTCTTGCTGACACAATCTCTGCAAGAATAACTGCTACTAGAGATGAGCGCAAAGCAAAATATTCAGTCACGATACAGTCCCATTAAAACTTACCCTTCTTGATTCGAATTGTAAGTTCTATGATCTCTAATTGTATATTAGGTAGTTACTCATCGCTAAAACTTGTACATCTACTTCATTAGAATACTCCTAGCCAAAATGATATCTACCAACTAATCATTTGACAAATATTTATTATAAATAGAGAAACTGCCGATCAGAAACTGTAGGACCCTTTTTTGTACAAAAACTCAAGCGCATCGAAGTAAACTCTCGATTCCAGGTTGTAAATGCCAAAAATTCGAAAATTTCAATTCCAATTCGAATCATTGGCCTAGTTTTAGTAAATCCTCGTATGTCTCTTCATCAAAGGAATGTACAGGCATAATTTTGGGTTGGGAAATAAGTTCATAGCGTTTCTATATTTACTTTAATTTTACAATGATTTGTTTACTGCAAGTATTGATTCGATAGAACTCCTTCTGCCCTGCAAAACTATGTTAATTGTATTTTTGAGTTATTTAATTTTATTATTAGTTTTGCTTCTTTGCTTCTATAGAGGCCAAAAAGCTGCCGAAAGAGCCCGGGATATTTGCGGCATGTATGGAGAAAATGGCGACTTTGACGTCGATGACACGTCCCGTAGCAGAAGGCTTTCTGAATTCGATAAAGAAGGTCTCAAATCACTTTTGAAGGAGAACGGACGCCAAACCAGTCGTGAAATAACGCAAAAAATTAACTGCAATCATAAAACGGTTCTCAATCACCTTCATTCAATGGGGTTTATCAAAAAATATAGAGCCTGGGTGCCTCACGAGCTCAACGAAAAAAACATAGAAAGTTATCTTCAAATTACTCCTCAGCAACTCGCCCGCCATCGAGCAACACGCGGTCATAAACTACACTTTTTGTACCAAATCGTCATGGGAGATGAGAACTGGTGCCTATACAGCAATATGAAGCAAAGAAAGGAGTGGGTGACTCTAGGAGATACGCCAAAGCTGAGAGTCAAGCCGAATCCTCATCCAAAGAAGATCATGATATAGGTTCGGTGGTACTGGGAGGGCTGAGGATATTCGACTGAAAAGACCCGACCGATATGGTCAAACCATATTTCTTCACGACAGCGCCAAGCCCCATGTTTCCGCTCGTTCACTCCACTCGGGAGCATAGGGCCTCGACAAGACTCAGTCTTGCGTTAGTTTCGTTAATCTATTTTGCTTTCTGACAGGGTAGGTGATTAGCCTGCCGTTTTTATTAATTTAAAAAACTTAAATTTCCCATATAAACGTCGGAGAGTACCTATTTTAATGACCATTTGTGCATATGTATACTCAGTTACCTAGCAAAGCTTTGTACCCTATGTAACTGTACCCAACCCTTGGCAATGTGCTCCGCTACCAAGAAAGCTTAACCACTCGAAGAGTCACTAATGTTCCCCATACACATATGAACATAAAGCCATGATGTTAAGAAATCAAAATGGTCTTACTTAGTTGTTTTTGTCAAAGATGCCAGACAATTTAAAATTTCTTTTCGTCGCTACTTTACTATTTCCCTCACGGGATTCGAAAAACGTCTATCTCATAAAAGAAGAAATAACAGAGTACTTAGCATATACGAGCACTAACGACTGCCTCGAAGGTATAACATATTTTTCTCAAGGCGCTCTTTTCCTTTGCTCACCCTTTAACGCACTACCAAGATGCGAAAAGCTTCGAGGCATGCAAAGCTCCCACATTTTCACCCCTTCCAATAGCGTTGCACACCTGCCTCACACCTGTTTACTCGCAGCGATGTAAGTATCTGCATGCAAATTTACTTTCCTCTTTTTTTGGCAATTTGCTTTGGCAGTTTACTGACTTTTAGCGGTTGGTAAGTATATGAAAAGTTGGTTACTTCTTCAGCATCGCTTTTTCTATTTTTCTTTTTATACATGAAGCCTATTTCCTTGATAGTTACTACCAACATTCCTTGGGGTAAGCTCCTTTCTTTATGCTTTTGTTGCCATTTTGTTACTTACAGCAGCAAGAAATTTGTGGAATTCGTATTTGCATTTTCCATTTTTTTATTATTTTTAGCTCCCTTGTTGTTTACTTACTTCTTTGGCGTTCGTTCACTTCATCAACAAAATTCAAGGAAGAGTGCAAGTCAAATAGAAACAAAAATCAGAGCTCGGCATTGGTTTTCTTGCTGGTTGTGTTAGTGGGGATGGAGGGCGTAAAGGAATTTCGGATGAGTGGTCATTAGAAGTACTTGCTTATATGCATAGCAAGTAAGTCACGTAATTTGATTTTGAAATTTGCAATTGAGAACAACAAACTATCAGCAACTATCACTGAAGTAACTTTATTGGAAAACTGTATCAAATTATGAGTAAATTAAGTCCTTTGACAAAAAAAAACATTGATTACAAACTATTTGAAGGAAAAATGTTAAAGACTAATTAGGGGAATATTTCTATACATATACTTACATAGACGTACATATAAAGCGTTTTTCAGTAAGAGCGCTTCAACTTTTTTTTTGAATAAAACACAAACGGTTTGACTTTTTTAACAAATTTTTTTTTTATTATCGAGTTTGAACATATACATTTAAGTATGAAATTCGATTTCTTTTGCATGACCACCGCGTGCACGTTTTACGAAGTCCAATCGTTTAACCCAATTTTCGACCACTCTTTTGCATAAATCGGCCGAAATTCCAGCAATTTCGCGTTCAATATTGGCTCTGAGATCACAAATCGTCGCCCGCTTGTTACTGTAGACCAATGACTTCACATAACCCCAAAGAAAATAGTCTAGAGGCGTCAAATCACACGAGCGCGGCGGCCATTCGACCGGTCCATTTCTGGAAATAATGCGCTCATCGAACTTACTCTCCAACAAATCAATTGTAGCGTGTGCTGTGTGGCTTGTGGCCCCATCCTGTTGAAACCACATGTCGTCTAAGTCCATACCATTCAATTGCGGCCAAAAATAATCGTTTATCATGTCGCGGTATCGATTTCCATTCACAGTAACGTGGCGATCGTTCTCGTCAACGAAAAAATATGGGCCAATTACGCCGCCGGCATGTAAACCGCACCAAACAGTGATTTTTTCGGGATGCAACGGTGCCTCATGAATCACGTGTGGATTGCTTTCTGCCCAGTAACGCATATTTTGCTTGTTGACAAAGCAATTGAGCCAAAAGTGAGCTTCATCACTGAAGATGATTTTTCGACTTTAAACTTTCTTAACAGAACACGAATTTTTATAATAAAATTCAATGATTTGCAATCGTTGCTCAAGTGTGTAGCGTTCCATGATGAAATGTATACTAATGAAGTTTACAAATGACAAGCGAAAAATAAAAAAATATTGCGTCGTTCGCCCTCCCTATCGGAAAAAAGTTGAAGTGCACCTATTGAAAAACGCTATACTAGGGTGTCCCTTATAAGACAAAATTATTATTTTTTTTTCTAATATCCAAATGCATACCCTCCACATTTCTTACTAATGCTATAAGATGCTCAAATATAGAATTTCATCTTTCTAGCATTATTGCAACCAGTACCGACCGAGCTTAGTAAAAATCATGTTTTGTCCGGATATTTCGGTCTGCTATAAAATCACTATAAATACAATAAATTAAGTAAAAATTGTGAATAAGTGAATAAAGTAAAAATTAAAGGAGATGAACTTTAATTTTTAATTAAAAACATAAAGAATAACAATCAGTTAGGGTTTTTTTACAATCCGGATTCTCTATGCTCCTGGTGGTAAGTCCGTTAAAATGTTGCATTAATTTAACAGCCCTTAGAGCAGTATCATTCACAACTCTCAAATTACTTATTCTTCCATCTTCTTTTAGAAAACTGTTGTCGATCGGCAGTCGTGATAGAAATGGTTTGCTCTTCTCCGATAGAAATCATCCAGTATTTTGCCTGTAAAAAAGGAAAAATAATTTAAATAACAAAAAAAATATAACAAAAATCACGACGGTTAAAGCATTTGCTAAAGTCTGAAATTTTGTCCTTGTTGATGTTAGCAATCGTTTTCCTTTTAGTTTAGTTATCAATTTCATCCTCAAACAGTGATAATCTTTTTTTTTTACTGGAATGTTGGTACAAATGTTCTCTATAGTGTCGCAGAGTTTGAGCGTGATCTGTTAATTAGCTTGTTTTTGGCATTTAATTATATCAGTCAACCGTAGGTGTGCTCTACCATTTTCACTATGGATAAAAATATCGAATAAAGAATTTGTCTTAAATTTTGTGTGTTTGAACGGGATTTCGTGTGCCGAATCGTTGAAAATGTTGCACAAAACCTACGGTATTTATCACAAACACGGGTCTACTAGTGGTATAAGGCTTTTGCAGGAGGCCGAGAAGTCGTGGAAGATTTGACCCCCCTCAACGTCTTCAATGAAGGAAAACGTCGACAAAGTCAAGGAAATGGTGCTGGAAAACCATCAAATAAGTTCGAGGGAGGTAGCTCGTGTCTTGACCTTAGCGTGTCTCACGATTCAATTCGCAACATTTTACACCATCAATTAGGCATGAGGCGCGTGGCTGATCGACTCGTTCCAAGTTAGTTGAATTTCCTTCAAAAAATTCATCGGAAGAAGGTGGCTGAAGACATGCTTGAGCAAGTGAATTCGGTCCCAACGTTTATCCAGCGCCTCATAATAGATTATGAGACGTGGGCATGTGAGTTTGACATGCAAACCAGTCAAAAGGCAACAGGCGGCTGAATGGCGCTAGCCACAAAACCCGAAACCCAAAAAACCCATAAACCACGTCAAAGTCGGTCAAAATTGGAAGTCATGCTACTCGCTTTCTTTGATTATCATGATGTTGTGCACTCGAAATTCGTTCCAAGTAGTTTTACGGTAAATAACGTTTGAGAGAGAATGTGCGTAGGAGACGGCCCAAGTTGGGGAAAGAAAACTCATGGATCTTGCACTATGATAACGCTCCGTCTCACAAGGCTCATGTTGTGAATACATTTTTGACCAAAAACTCGACAAATATCATCGAATAAGCACCGCACTCACCGGATTTAGTGCCCTGTGACTTTTTCCTATTCCCCAAACTCAAATTGGAGCTGAAAAAGATCTCTTTACACGCGTTTAAAAGGTGATTTGATGACTGAACTATTGCTTCGAATGGAGCCTATTTTGAAGGCGACAAAGTAAATTTTGATTATTAAACAATTATTTTGCGTTTTATTGAAAAATTCCCGGTTTTTGAGAGAATGTATATACATATATATTTAAGGTGCGTATGGTTTTTGAGGGCAACTTCATCCCTGTCCGGAAACGAGTACATGGCCGAATCAAATGCTCCTTATTTATATTGACCATAACGTTATTAATTGCAGCCTTCAGAGAAGAAATGGTGTTATGAGGATGCTTATTGTTTAAGGTCTGAGGAGTTAGGTGGCCATAAGTTCACTGTTATGTGACCATGGAATTTTTCAGCCATCCAAACTTTTGTCGCCATCGCTTTGTGTGAAGCAGCTGAGTCTTGCTGAAAGATGTATGGGCAGTCACCGTGGATAAGGCCCTCAGAAATATTAACCCGTCTTTGGCGTTGAAGGGTCCTCATCAATGGTCGCTTGCACATGTTGAATAAATTCTGAAGACCGAACAGTGCCAGCACGTTCCCGGTGCTTTTTTGCATTTTGCAACAGATTCAGCAGATTCCAATCCACGTCGAACCTTATGAACGAATAAAGCGCCGCTCTTAAGAAAATCAGAGATTTCTAAATTAGTCTTATTTGCACATATAACGACGATAACAGCCATTGTCTGCCTAGGGGAGACCGCTATTAGAAAACTCTTTTTCTATCAATTGGTGTTTGGTGCCCGAAGTTTCGAATCTGTGCACTTCCGAATGACTGTGTGCCAGCCAATTCGACTATGGCGGCCGCCAATACATTGTTACATACATTTATTTATTATAATATAAGCAGCTGCCGGAGCTGAGTATGTATGAGCGTAACTACCATTGAGTAAGTCTGAGTTCGAAGCCGGTCATGAAATAGCAAATTATTGGGTATGGGAATAAGTTTACGCCCTCGTAAAAGAGGTGTCGTTTATTTTTGTATTCGCTCTAGTAATATACTGGTGATTTGAAGGTGTATATGTGAGGTCTCGATTGCAGTAGTTGATATTCGTTTGAAACATAAAGATCTTTTTTTAACTGACGTCAAACATGTCTACGTTAGTCCCGAAAAACAGCTGGAATGTGGCGTATATTGATCAATATTTACGGTAATCACACTCCATCAAATACAACTTGTTAAAAGTGGTTTCCACGCTTCCAAATTATTAATTTCGACGTGAGTGGTAAAGGTCATGACGGGGCCCTGAAAAAATTTGAAGATACTTAACTACAACAATTACACAGGCCGACAAAATTTAACCAACATTCAGACCCAGAAACCCGACTATATATTTCCGAAAGTTTACGATGCGCTGAATCCAAATCTGGCCTCAGAATTGCTCTATCAGCTCTGGTTTTCGAGATATCCTAACCTAAAAGTGCAAAAAACACCGTGTTTGCCCATATTTGAGGTTATGTAGCCTTGCAGATGTTTTCTTTCACCAAAACTAAAGGATGGCATCTTTAAATACAAGCCTTCTTTTTCAAATGGCGTTGAGTTTGCTCAAATATCATTTTTTTCGCTGAGATATCGCATTTTGAAATTTTCATGTTTCTAAATTTTCCTTCACCTGAAAATCGATTGAGATAACATAGACATGATATAGTCGATTACTAATTTTCTTGAATTGAGTCTTATTCTTCTTAAAATTTTGTCTCACACCATAAGTGTGCTAACTCACCAAGCCCCTACACTATCTAACCCACGGGTACTGAGTCACACACAGCCCTAACCCCTAGAAACCACCCCTACCATACCGCAAGCAGGCTAACCCACTTAACCCTGGGGACAGCGTTTACTCGCATATTTTTTTTAAAATAAGTCTTATTTATCTAGATATCTCACAACACAGATATCTCACAGTGACAGACATCTCACAGTGACTAAACTCACTGTCTCCAGGCCACATGTTGCTAAAACGGTCCAGAAATATTTAGAGGGACAGAATTAGGAATCTTGCACCACCCGCCGTGTTTCCCAGTTATTGAGCTTTCGGATTACCATCTGTTCCGACCAATGCAGCCAGTCCTTATTGGAGAGCGATTCACTTCTTACAAGAGTATCGCAAAGTGAATCTTTGAACGGATTAAGTCAAAATAATTCTTAACTTTGGCTAAGAAACAACGGAAACTTATTCCCATATCCAATATAAGAAATATTTTTCTAGTGGAGCTCCACCTTGGCAGGCAGAGCCGAACCTTCAAGTATATTTCTGCTACGAAAAAAGTTTGTCATAAGAAAAGTTTACTCTACGGATGTGCGCGACAATCCTATTGTGCTAATTGTTAATTGTTTTACGAATTATATTAAATTAAGTTGGTACTATATTTAAAAAAAGGGGTAGGTACCAACCATATGCAAAAATATTTCTCAATTTCAAAGGGGAAGTAATGAAACTGTCACAGCTTAGGTACATTTTTTTACCAGTTCCTCGGGTGTTGTTATTGTTTTGCGTTTGAAAAAGCTTCAGTAATTCTTTGAGGACAAAACTTGCTCGTGTTGTTATTGCTTCTACAATCGCAAGATCGTATGGAGATGTTGCTACTCAATAGCCTAACGAACTGGTACGTGGTTGTTGTTGATACATTATTTCGAGATTAACTTTTGTAAATGTTAACTTGGCGGCCACCGTAGCGAAATGGGGCAATGCGGGACTAACATTCGGTAAGCACAACTTCGAAACGTTGTTCGTGAAACCGCAAATGATAGAAAGTTGTTTCTAATAGCGGGCGACCCCCAGCTGGAAATGGCAAACCTTCGAGTGTATTTCTGACATGAAAAAGCTACTCAAAAAAACCAACTTCCGGTCGGAGATGGCTTCCTTAATTTTTCTGCTAGAGCTATTACCATATTAGAAATCCGTCTGATGTACTATTTGTGACGCTTTTTCTAGCAAAATAAATTCATTAGCAGTAAATTATCTTTATTTCTATCTCTTTTTTTTGTACTTTTATTTTAGTTTACACGCTCAAAGTTCAAAGCCGACATCCAGCTCATTTACCAGCCTTAATTTTCTCATTTGTTACTACTTTAATGTCATAACAAATACGTAATCCTCACTTCAATAGAACTTACATATGTACATAATAACCGCTAAGCTATATTTTCTTGAGACATTTTCACAATCGCTTCCCGGACTTAGTCTATTTAAGAAGTTTAGTTAAAGTTGTGATGTCAGACAACTTTATTTGCACTAATCCTAAACTGACAGGCAACACAGAAAACTGCGTGTACCAACAACCACTTCATCAGCGTCGAACAGCTTGTACGAGTACTTCATGTGTGAGATTGAGCAACTTGTACCACTCCATGAAAGTGCGCCAAGTAATTCAACTCGTAAGTCAAATGCACGCGAAAAACACACAGCTGGCAAACATACATACCTACATATGTAGGTAAGTGTGTTGGCGCTTGGTGGACTCAGTTGATAGCAATGCTCCCCTATGATGCCCACATTCACATTCTGTATTTGCTTTCTTAGGCATAGTCTACTTATACTTGTTTTTTTTTTTTGAACATTGCCAGCGAGAAATTGAATCAAATTGCGGCAGCAGCAGCAGTGAAAACATTTGTTAAGCAAACCAAATTGCAATCAATTGGCTGCATTCACGCATGCGCAAATACATATGTGCCAGTGCATGCACACAAGTATGTATGTGTCAGGTTACCTCAAGCGTAGGCAAAGATTACTCTGCAGCATCTCCACGAGAACCTCTGGTATGTACGCCGTGTGCGATTCTGTGCCTACTGCCTTGCCGTCAGTTGGCATGTTGCAGTCACCCACGCTAAGAAATGGCGAAGTGAATGGGTTTGTAGGTATGTAATACGCAAAGCATATGTGTACGAATGTGTGTGTATGTAGCAAGAAGAATTGCCTTGTGGACGTGGTTGCGTGTGAGTGGTGGGCGTTCACTGAGTCGGCGAAATGTGTCTGCAAAACACGCGACTGCGCAGGCGAATGAATGATTTGATCTACGAATCCGGACAAAAGAGTTTAATGTGAGTAAAAAACTATTATAAATAGTTAATCTTAACAATTGTTGTGCTTGTTTTAAGTATTGTAATGCAAATGTAATTCCTCGTAACCATTGTTGAAATGGCTTTAATAGATTCGCTCGCAATGTAAGCCTTTTGACCCTGTCAACATAAATGAGTATGACAATGAGATATCGTGCAAAAATTCACTAATCCCCTCAAGTGTTAGAATTCAATCGTAGCGAAAACGGACACACATATGTATGTACGAGGGTTTCATTTTATATTTCTGGCCCAATACTCGTAATGAAAACACAATAAAATAGTAATGAAAATGACGACCTAATGGTATGTCTATGCACTTAGGAGAAGAAAAATAAACTTTCACTGTGTTATAAAGCTTGTTCACTTACGATAACGTCAAGTGAAAACGATCATGACACGTAATGGGAAGGCGCAAATGATGTTGAGTGTTGATGCAGAGTGTTTGGTGGGATTAGCAGGGAGTCATCTACTGGGAGTCAGCAATTCCAAAATCAAAACATTTAAACTAAAAAAAAATCAATCAATCTAACTAACCTAACTGATGAAGTGGAGACCCTAGAAATCTAAAGTAATATCCAAAGCTACTGAAGGAGAATTCAGAAGCCATTTCCGGGCAAATTTGGGATTCTAATCATCACGGAATCGACTGTTTCCTTTGTAGGAGAAAAATACTATGCAGAAGAGTACATTAAATATCTAATACTATAATGGCAGTCGGTTCATTAAATTCGGTAGTAGCAAAACCCGCCCGCGAACTAGACTAAAACCAAGTTTATGATGGAATATTTTTTATCTATCAAAGGATAGGCTCAAACAAAAACGAAATGCTCCCACATTTCTGTTAAGGCCCTAAAAGTCGTCTCTCAATCAGAAATCAATAAACAAGTCCTAGTCCGGAATAATATTAAATGTCTTAGATCAAACACTCCAAAAGAAAACACTATCTTTGTGGCAGGTCTGATTCACTCATGATAAATCAAGTAGAGCTTAACACTCAACATTTTTAGTCATGCGCATATTCATGCGGTATACGAAACGGTACTTTTTGCAGAATTCTACTGTGCAGTGCAATTTTAAAAGGAACTATAGAAAATTTTGTAAAAAATAATTCATTTATAAAAAAATAATCGCGCAATTCACGCCCTACTGTTATATAAACGTTAGGTAGGCAACATTAAAGTCTTTATCTTGACTTTAGACAGCCAAGCAATATTTTGTCGTGAAATTGCGAGAAGACTAAGATTTCATGAGATTTAAGTGACAAATTTATTAAAAAAACAGGCCAAGACAATCATTTGGACAATGTCAACAGCAAGGCGACCCGCAGGAAGACATCAAACGGGACAGACAACGTCATACACAGTATGGGAATTTTTTTTTTATGAAGAGGAAGCATCGAAAGCCTTACCCCGTCAGTATGGGACTTTAACTCGAACTAAACCTCCTACCGTCAAAGTACCGATCCCCCCGGTAATAGCTTCAAGTATTTCCTCGGGGAGCGGTTTGAGCGTTGCACTCAACGTCAGTTACAGTTCTAATGCAAAATGTCACTTTGTTCCAATTGTCCTGGCTCTTCAACATCAGTGGCAATAAGTTCTCGGGCGCGATGCTGCTGCCAAGGCTGTCTTCCAGTTTAGCCCTTACTCTTCTGAAGCGGGGACACGTGAGAAGCACATGTTCTGCGTCCTCCTCAACTGCTGGTCTGCACTGCTCGCAGTATGGACTTTCTTCGTGTCCAAATCGGTGAAGGTAAGCTTTAAAGTAGCCATGACCACTTAGGATTTGGCAGAGATAGAAGTCTACTTCTCGGTGCTTTTTCTGGAGCCAAGCTTCAACGTTGGGGATGAGACAGTGGGTCCACCTGTTTTTATTTGCACTGTCCCAACACGTCTGCCATGCAGCGGTGGTTTATGGATTTTCTCAGTGCCAGCTGATCGCATTGGTCTTGGTTGTTCCTCATACGTCTAATTTCGCACATCTCCTGCACTATCAAGTCGAGTGGTCATAGACCAGCTACGATGAGCGCCGCATCTTCAGAGGCTGTCCTGAAGGCAGAGCAGACTCTAAGAGCACACAAGCGGTACGTGGCGGTACTATTTCGTACGTATGAAGCGTGTTGGAATGCATCGCGCCAAACTGTCACGCCATATAAGAGGATAGGTCTCACTACTCCAGCCAGAACTTGTCTTGCCTGCTGTCTTGGTCCTCCAATGTTCGCCATTATTCTAGCCAGGGCTGCTGTCGCATTCGCAGCTTTGTTGCTAGCGTACTCCAAGTGGTCTCGGAGGTTAATTCGGTGGTCTAAGTATTTTACGTATGGCTTTGGCTCAATAATGTTTTCCCCAACTCTAATCTTTCGGCTGCTGATAAGTACGGCTTCTGTTTTATTCGTAGCTAGCCTTAAACCGTTCGTGCCTAGCCATCTCTAAGCCGCGTCCATAGCTTGTTGCGCGATATTTATAATTTCCGCGAGCATTTTCGCGGTTACAACGATTGATATATCGTCCGCGAAGCCAACGAATGATGCTCTCTTGTGTACCTTTAAACGCAAAATGCAGGCGTACATAATGTTCCGCAGGAGAGGCCCAATACAGATCCTTGTGGCACACCAGCTGTGACCTTGTAGTCAACGATTACGGCGTCACTGTCGTAATGTAACACCCTATCAAACAGATAGCTGTATTTGATATGCTGTAGATAGGTAGGCACTTGCATCGCGCGGAGGACGTGTAGTAAGTCTATCCATCTGGCACTGTTGAACGCATTTTTGGCCTCTAATGTTACTACCAGGCAATATTGCTTTGCGCCACCTAACCATCCCTTGCCTTCCATTGCCTTTTCCGCAATTACTTCTACGGCCTCTATCGCGTCCGTGGTAGATCACTTCCTCCTAAAGCCAAACTGGTAGCTTGACAGCTGTCCATCTACATATGCTTCCAGCCGGTTTTTAATCACAAGCTCAAACAACTTACCAATGGAGTCCAGCATGCCCAGAATGGGTGTGCAAACTATTTCAAATGTGATATAAAAATAAGCAAATATATTGGAAAACAGCACCAAGTGGTCGTTAGTGTGCGAACTGTAAGGAGACTGTCCCATGAGCTCGGACTTTCTGGCAGACGAATCCAAAAGATTAGAGTACTCAACAGCGCATCGAAATTAGATGAAAAAGAGTGGTGTGATCGGATGAGGGCAAATTTAATTTCCACTGCATCACAATTTACTTCGGTCCGACGACTCCAAGGAGAAAGGTTTAACGATTCGTGCGCAATAAAAACCGTTAAGCATCCTCAGAGAAACAACATTCCCATTTGTGAACCAACATCAAGACGCACACCACAAATAGGAGGAGGAGCTCGACGAAACACCCAAAAGGGGTGTAAGCGCCAATTATAGGTATATATATATATCCTCAGAGACAAAGGTTCTTAGGATGTTTTTCTTATTATATATGCGAATCTTTGCTTTTTATTGATGGCATTATGAACGGTCAAAAGTGTGGTGACAGTGTGGAGTTCAATCATGTCTCATCTTTCAGAATGACTAACAAATAAATGAGTAAATAATTTATGCTTTGCTTACCGGTGCAACAATTGTTTTCAGACTTCGGATTAAAGCGAATGAATTGGCCAGGGAACTCTCCAAATTTAAGTCAAGTCAAACATTTGTGGCATGAAACGAAAGGGAAAATAGCACAGCATAAACCATAGAAAAAAATACGAAATATTCTGGAGAAAGTATGGAAGAAATTATCTAGAGTTAGTATCGCGGGCGACTAAGGCACCTGGACCAGCGCATTTAGCTTTTACTCTTTCCTTTAATTAGTCCTTGGTATTAACGAAACTCTATTTTTATTATCCCATGTATGCCGCTATGTCCTTTAGGTTGCGCACATTTACTTATTCTAGTGCATCGAGCCATTTCACGTCACCTCCACGAGAGTTAAGCTGGCCACAGACAGGGCACAATTCCCAGCGATTTGTTACATTTCGAAGAAAATCCATCATATATGGCGAAGTGCGAGCACAAATCCAAAGTACAATATTTGAAAATTTTCATTTAGCTGGGATTTATTGCAAGTTTGTGGATATTCTAATATTTTTACTGACCGTCGTCGAGATAAGAGTAAGCGAACAAATGACAAATGTTAATAATAATTTTTTTAGAAGAATTTATAGTGCTTCAAAAATGAGCTATTCAAAATACGTTTTTTTTCTCGTTTTTTTCTTAATACACATATAAATAACTGGAAAAGCACTCACGTCATCGGTTTTGTTTCGCATGTTCACAGTAGATACAACGATGGCAACGAAATGATAGTTTCGCGATTTGTGTACAGTGTGTGTGCTACGGACTAAGCGCAAATCGCTGGGAATTGTGCCTTGCTTGTGGCCAGCTTTAGTCATACCAAATTCATAACAATCCATCCTCTCATTCATAATCAGTTTTATTATGGATTTCCATGTGCTACTCAATAATGTAAGTTGCCATAGTGGCATCAGTAGCGTGATGGTATCAGTGCCTGAATAATAAACAACAACGCTAGCAAAACCACATGACCACAACAGCTTGTTACCATGGACCCATCCCGGGTAGTAAACCCTATAGTCCCAATCGATAGTCGAGTTTTTGAAATGAGTTTCTATTCCGTTTCAATTTTCATTTGCACCAATAATTTCGAGTATCCACTTTTTTTATTTATTTTTATGAAATCATATGCATATATTTGTATGTATGTACATACACATACACAAATTTATACAATAAAATAAATATTCAACTACGAGTATTTGGACAATCTCATGAGACACAGCTTTTACCTATGCAATCGCGCCTTCAGACCAATCAGCACTTTTTCAACAAGGAATGAGAAGATTTTAATACTTCATTTAGGTTTGTATGCTTGTAGATTTAAGAGGTAAGCAAAAGCAATGGGGACTACTCTAACTGCGCAGGTTTGTGCGTAGCTACTATTCGGTTTGCTCGGGCTCGAGATTCACTGCAGGGAAAATTTTAGAATTTTTTTCTAATAGTAGTCGCCTACCATAAATTCGAAGAGGAACTCAGCCAAACACCTAAAAAGGTGTAACCGCCATTTATATAGTATATATAATATATATAAATATATATATACACATATACCTATATTAGGGTGCATAGCTCTCCATACAAACAAATGTTACTATTTTCCCCATCACAATTATAAAATCTATTAAATTCTGAGACTTCTATCAAAATATTTCGCAAACATTTTTAAATTTTCAATATTGGCAAATATTGACCGATTTAGACTTCTAAGGTACTATGGGAGAGAAATTTTCTCAAATTCAAATTAACCCATTCACGAACAATTTGTCCATCGAACTATCAATACACCTGTTCTGTTGCAAAAATTGTTAAGCATTATTAATATTATTATAGTCCATGAGAGAGATTCATCAATTTCTAAAAAATCCTCTGGTTACGTCACCAAGATCCTTGTAGTCAGTCGGTGCCATTCTCCATTTCCGTATTCGTTCTCATATTTCAACGTCTATTGGTTTTTGCCTGCTTCGGGAAGGAGTACATTTAAAGCCCAGTTGTCTGGTGACCAGATACGGAGGATGGTTCGAAAACATCGGTTCACAAATATTTGCAGCTTCCACGTCGCAGATACAGACACCAACCACGTTTCAGATCAATACAGTAGGACAAATTTTACATTTGAATTAAAAATTCGTAGCTTGGTGGGAGTTGTTAGCTGCTTGCAAAACCAGATCTTTTCGAGGCTTGTAAGTTCGATTCATTGAGCACTACAGTCGTACAGCATTAGGAATTTATATTTGAAGTATTGGGCTTGAATAATAATGCAAATTTGGACAACACTGGAAACATTTGTATGCAGACTTTTTAGTCTTAAACTCTTCTATCATCTGAAGGTTTTTGTTAGAAAAATATTCTTTAAAACCTTTAAATTTCATTTATAAGTCTTTCTGGTACCTTCAAGTCAGACCAGCTGAATCAATCTTAATATTTTTCAAAATATTTTGCCGAAAGTCTTAGATTATAATAAATATTATATAAGTTTATAGTTAAAACCAGCAACTTTTTGGTGAGGCTGCTTAGTGAATATATAGTTATATATTTAATATAATATATTATATATACAGAGTGCGCCATTTCGAGCTTCGGTATGGAAATATTGAATAACTTTGCTATCCATTGTCAGAAGGACTTGAGAAAAAATAATTTGGAAACGTCAATTCAGTACAATTTTAGCGATGAATAACTTTACACCTAAAGAACGCGCGGAAATTGTGACCATGTATTTGGAAAATGGTCGTTCAATTGTGCTTGCTCAACGTGCATACCGTCGAAAATACCGCGGTCGTAAAGTGCCTTCTGATAACACCATACGCAATCTGACTAAAAATTTTGAAGAATCGGGGTCTGTAGCAAATCATCAACGTGTTTCAGTTCGTAAAAGACGCTCCAATGAAATTGTTGAAACTGTCAAGCAGAGTGTTTTGAAAAGGCCAAATTTGTCTTATCGTCACCGTGCCCAGCAGCTAAACATAAAAGGTACCACTCTTAGAAGGATTTTAAAAGAGGATATTCACATGTTTCCTTACAAAGTGCAAATAACTCAACGATTATTGCCTACAGATGAGCCCCGTCGCTTGGAATACGGAAAAAGCGTGGTTCGAATGGCCCAGGTTGATTCCGAGTTTTGGAATCAAATTTTGTTCACGGACGAGGCCCATTTCCATCTCTCTGGCGGAGTGAACAAACAAAATTGTCGATTCTGGGGCACAGACAATCCTCACATTATCCACGAGAAGCCACTGCATGACCAGAAAATCACTGTTTGGGCCGGCGTTAGCGCTAATAGAGGCAATATCACCCGAAATGCTAGCAAAAGTAATGGAAAATTCGAAAAAAAGAGCACAATATTGTGTGGCTCGTAAAGGTGGGCATTTGTTGGATGTTGTGTTCTAAGTGCAGTTGAAACAGATTGTAAAGGACAAAACCAAATAAAAAAACACCAACAAACATTCAATTTTGCTAGTTGCTAAAGTTATTCAATATTTCCATACCGAAGCTCGAGATGGCGCACCCTGTATGTACATATACATAAATTGAGCCAAGCAGACAAATTTCAGTGTTGACTCCTACATAACTTCTTCATGCAACACGTATACGTCCCGTAGAACATAACCCTAGTGATCACCTTCAATTCACCACTGTGTGATGGCTACACAAAAGCTTTGTCTTATGCAAAAATATATGCATATATACATACATACATACATACATACATATATATAATACATACAAATGAATGTAAGGAACATTTTCTTCCCATACGAGTTCACTGCTCCTTTGGGTATTTAAATAATATACAAACACATATGCCTAAATGCGCATATTTGTATGTGTATGTGTGTAAGTGACGAGTTTCCTTTTATGAGCATAGAAATGATGCTGCTTTGCTTTTTGTGTTGCCATTCAGTGAACGTCCCCGAGTTGCTATAAATTCACTCATAATACATACAAGTCGAGAGAATGCAAAGCGGCAAACGTTCTTGTAGTGCACAAAAGTTTCGGCTATAAAAGGCAAAAGCGAAATTTCATCAGCATAAATTTTTGTTTCGTCTGATTTTTGGTATTTTTATTTACTTTAGTGATTTCTTTTTCGTTTTGAATTGTTATTTATATCGTTTTTTGTTTTTTTTTTTTCCTATATTCGTGATTCCGCATGAGCGCAAAACACAATGGTAACAAAATTATGCCTCAATGCGAAAGAACCTTCTTTTTTTTTTGAATGGATTTTTTTTGTTTTAACAGTTTCGACATACAAAGTGGCTACTTGTTCGGGTTACTCCCGTGGGGGGCCAACCATAAAAATGTAAATTTCTCTAAATTCACAATTATGGCCAAAGCAATACAAAGTCATCATAGGGGCCAAATCCTAGTTAAAGCCCAAATGCAATTTACAAATTCCAAAGTAAAGTATTTGCCTTCGTGGCGGCGCCTCCGCAACGGCTCAATCAACAGTTCGCATTTTCTGCTTCACTTACATATACATACATACATACATGCGTGCATAAATTTAATATTATATTTTGTGCCCATTGTGCCCATTGTGTTTATTGTCCTGCGTCCTTTGATGCCCGCATTATTTCCGTTTATTTTACTCATATACAATTCATTTAATATTGTACATATATAATTTTGTGGATATATAAATCTATACACTCTAATATAAAAAAACCGTCCCATTTATAAATCAGAATATCCTAAGGCGACATCGTTTGGACTTTTGTGCTAAACTTGGTAAATCTTTTGCCGAATAATACCAACAATTTCAAATAGTAGATGCAGTGAATCTTCCACATAACATACCTTGATAATCCTCGGAAAAAACATAACGAAGAAATACGTCTTGAATGCAAGTATATGCAAGTACCGTTAGCAAATGCCTCTATATAACGAAGTGTCGGCCCGTAAACCTCTGCACAGCAAATTTTGAATATTTTGACAGTTACGAATTTAGAACGAAACAGGGAATATGAAATTAAAAACAAAAATAAAACTATACGTATATTCAAAATTTTGGATTTTTCGTTGTATCAACCTGTTTATATTACATATATATTACGAAACGGTAGATATAAAGATGGATTTGTCCAACATCTGCAATTTCTTTACATCGAAGTTTCACTGTAGTAATGATAATCTATGCCATACATAATTTTACGAGGGGACAAGCTTTTTCATTCGGGTAGAGAAACGATTAATGACGATAAGAGAGTGAGTCGTGCACGGAGTGGATTATATAAAAATAACAACAAAAAATAATTTATGATTAAATTAGAATAAGGGACTTTCCCACAGCTCTGCAGGGCGTTTTGAGCGCACTTTTAAGTATTCGTAAGCTAAATTTAAAATTTGCACCATGCAAACTTACAGATGAGGAAAAAATTAATCGAAATTATTAAAAATTTTACTCTCGTAAAGTCTCCAGCTTACTGAAAACTTTCGTTACCGGTGACGATACATAATTTTTGAATAAGAAAAACTCGAAACTGAACTCGTGCTACTGAATGGAGTCCATCAGATGAGGATCACCCTCAAAAAGTTGTTTGGAAACGTTAGAAGTGAATATAATACTAATTTTGTTTCTACAAATTCAAGGTAATTTTGCATATTATTATATAATAGCCCGGCCAAACAGTCATTGAAAGTTTTTATTTGAACGACTTGAAACGATTTGTGGCAAGAATGCATTATACGAGGGGTGCCTTTTATATGTCGGGATTAGAGAACAAAAACAAATTTTAATCATCGAAAAGCACTTTATTCTTTTTCAAAATATTCTCCATGAAGATCTATACACTTTTGCATGCGTTTGAACCAATTGTCGAAGCACTTTTGCCACTCTGAATGAGGTACCTCCAAAACATGCATTCTGAATGCCGCAACCGCTTCTTCAGGTGTCGAAAAACGTTGACCTCTCAGTTTGTTTTTTACGTACGGGAATAAAAAGAAGTCATTCGGTGCCAAGTCAGGACTATAAGGCGGATGACCCATTAATTCGATGCTTTGGGTGCTCAAAAATTCAGTTGTTTGAGCCGATGTGTGAGAGCTCGCATTGTCCTGGTGAAGAGTGATCCGTCTTTGGCGATTGGTTTTTCTAATTTCTTGGAAGACAACTGGCAAACAAATGGTTGTGTACCACTCAGAATTTACTGTTCTGCGCTGTTCTGGTGGTACGGTTGCGACATGTTCAGTTTTTCCGAAAAAACAGGCGACCATTTGCTTGGAAGTGCTTCGTGCGCGAACAACTTTTGTTGGATTTGGCTCATCTTGAAAGACCCATACAGTCGACTGCTGTTTACTTTCGGGCTCATACGCGTAAATCCATGATTCATCACCTGTCACGATGTCATAGACGTGTTTCGAAGCCCCGCGATCGTATTTTTTGAGCATTTCCTTCGACCAATCGACACGAGCCTTTTTTTGAGCGATTGACAAATTGTGTGGGATCCAACGCGAACAAATTTTTTTGACAGTCAAATGTTTATGCAATATTGAATGTATGCTGGTCCCACTAATGCCTAAGATTGTCTCAATCTCACGATAGGTCACATGACGATCTTGCAATATCAGTTCGCGCACAGCATCAATGATTTTCGGAACAACAACTGATTTTGGACGACCTTCACGAAATTCGTCTTGGAGTGAACTACGACCACGATTGAATTCACCATACCATCGATAAACACTGGTCCTTGATGGAGCTTCATCGCCAAAAAATGAATTAAGTTCATCCATGCAATGTTGCTGAGTTACTCCACGTCGAAAGTTGTAAAAAATAATCGCACGAAAATGTTCACGATTTAATTCCATTTTTGGACCGAGATGAATCTTTTAAGTTACTGTAAACAACACAAATAGCACTGGTATTTCAAAACGTTCTGAGTACGTGAAAGCCAAAATATGTCAAACTTTGCGATACAGCTGTCAGTTGCCAGATTGCAACACCTGGGTTGCCAAATCCTTCCAAATAAAAGGCACCCCTCGTATTCAGCCTGAATATCGAGAAACTGGCAATTTTTGCACAAAGGTGCGATCAAGTAAAAGGATAATTTGCGTGACAACTCGAAATACCGTAACAAATTGTTTATAAAATATTAATAAAAAAAAAAATTTTTTCTCACAAAATATACTTTAGCTTATAAAATATTGATAAAAAATGTTTTTCTCACAAAATATACCTTAGTTTTTTCCATATGTAAAAAAGTTCGTTTTTTTTAGAACAGAATATTCGATTATATCGCACTACTTTGGCATACTCACTTATGCATAAATTCACAATTTATTTATAAACAAAAAATCTTCAATATGCCGGACATGTGAGCATTTATTTCGTTTAACAGACTTAAGCACACCCCCACATGCACACACCCTCATGCTTAGGCGCTCGTTTCTTCGGTTTTCTTCTGCTGGCTGGCTAACTGTAGGCAATAAACTTGCTAATCTTTTTGATTTTATGCCTCGATATTATTTGCAATTTCATTGTGTTTCGGCTTAGAAGATAAACATGCCAACTCCAGCGCCAGCGCCAGCGCCAGCGCCAGCGCCAGTACCAGTACCAGCATATCAAACGCCACGCATACAAAGGATACTAAAAGGAAAAGTGGTACTTAATGTATGGGTGTTTGTATGTTTGTGAGTGTGAGATTTTGGTACATTAAA
>JAYXIM010036203.1:0-10898 GCA_037575425.1 Anastrepha fraterculus | reverse complement strand
CTACAGTTTTAAGCCTTCCCGAACGGCCGATTTTTTTATGCTTTTTCATTTCCTGTTGAGGGGTGACCACTATTAAAAAAAAAAACCTTTTTCCATCATTTGGTATTTCATAGTTTCCCAACAGGTTTCGAACACGAGCTCCACCATGTGGTAGTCTCGCATCAACCCACTCGGGTAGGGCGGCTGCAAAATATGGCATTGACTTTAATTTTTGGCAGGCAACTGTATAACATACATTGAATTATTTGAAATTATTAGGTTAAGGAAGTTAAATTAAGTTAAGTTAAGTTCAATGAAGTTAGATTACGTCAATTGAAGTTAAGTTAGGAAATTATATTTGATTAATTTAAGTTAAGTTCGGTTAAATTATGCTAAGTTAGTTAAGTTAAGTTAAGGGAGTTAAGTAAAGTTAGGGTAAATTAATTTAAATTGCGCTAAATTAGGTAAGTTAATCTAAATTAAGTTGTTTGTTGTAAAAATAAATTAAACTAAGTTAAGTATCTTTACCCAAGTTAAGTTGCTTCCACATGAGATATGTAACGTTAAGTAATTAAGTTGAATTAAACCAGGTTAAGTTATATACTTCTGATTGCACTTGAGGGTGCTCTATAATTGGCCTAGCATTTGCTGATCGTACCACAGCGAATCGAACAAAATGGAAATTGGACGAATCAATTTATACTCAAAGCGATCACCTGGCGGACGTACGTACTGTAATACCGAGAATTGAATCTAAGACAGTCAAGAAAAAATGGAAGCAAAAAGATTTTAACGCAGTAACTTTTGGACAAATATGGGCAGACACAATCCGCAAATCAGCAGAGGAGATAACAGAAGAAATAGCCATGCGTTGCGACGCAACGATGCCAAGATCTAAATACTGGGAAACCGAAAACCAGCATATTGGTGGACAGACGAAATAGCTAAACTAAAGAGCGCGAGGTCGTACAAACTACGATGAACTACAGGAGTAATATAAATGCCGAAAATTGTGGCTTAAAAACGCAATCCAAAAAAGCAAAACCCTTTGCTTTAAGGAGCTGCGAGAGCAAGCCGACAACGATCCTTGGGGATTAGCTTACACGATAGTTATGAGCAAAATTAATGGACCAAGAGCGCCACAGCCAAACTGTCCGGTGCTAATAAAAAAAATAGTTTCAGTCATCTTTCCCCCACAGGAAGCAAAAGGCTCACAAAATGGCTTAATATCAGAAATTGCAATGGTTCCTCGAGTAATAGAAGAAGAAGTTCTTAGGACCTTAACGAGGATAAAAGATAGCAAAGCCCCCGGGCCTGACGGGACTCCCGGGTTAACAACCCGACCTGCCTCTATCATACAGACCCCTATGTCTGCTAGACACCGTGGGGAAGGTACTGGAACGCATTATCTGCGAACAACTTCAGGAGCATCTGGAAGGGTCGACAGGACTCTCAGACAACCAATTCGGCTTCCAGAAAGCCAGATTTACGGTCAATGTAATAAGAACGGTGGTGGAAAAAGCACACAGGGCTATAAGTACGGGAAGACCGGCAAGAAAGCTCTGCGCTATGATCACCTTAGATGTTAGAAATGCTTTTAACTCGGCAAACTGGCCCTCATAGCTTTGAACGTACTAGCCTACCTTGTTCGCATTATCAGGAGTTATCTGCGATATAAAACTTAAAATGGCCAAAAAACGTACAAGGTCTCCGGTGGTGTACCGCAAGTACAAACTTTATGGAATATTATGTACGATGCAGTTCTAAAGGGTGAAGCTTCCACTAAACGCCGAAATTGTGGGATTCACTGATAATATTGCCCTGGGGGTAATTGATAGGAAACTTCACCACTTAAAGGAAAAGTGCAACGATGCTGCAGCGAGAGTGCAACGATGGCTTAACGCGACTAAGTTAGATTTAGCTGGTCATAAAATCAGAGCAGTTCTAATAAGGAAGGGCGAAAGACCTTTAAGCTGAACATAGGTACACACCGTATAATCTTGAAAAAGGCGTTCAAATATTGGTATGGATTGACACACGACTTTGTTTCAGGCAACATTTAATAAAAATAAGTTCCAAGGCGGCTTCAGTCAATGGGGCCCTGACGCGACTTCTCCCTGATATAGGAGGGCCCCAGGGAAATCGCAGACGACTACTGTCATTGGTTGCAGAGTGTATAATTCTTTATGCAGCACCTATCTGGGCGGAAACCAAAAAGTCTAGGAAAGTCACCCAGACATACAGGCAAGTCACGCTGCGTATAGCTGGCGCATATAGTACGGTGTCTGATCATGCAATCTACGTAATAGCTAGAAAGATACCTTTGAACCTCTTTGCAAATGAAATGTTTCGGCTCTATAACGGGCAAGGAGTGCGGCCCACACCAGTCGAAAAAGCAACTGAACGACGGCCGGTGGCAGCGATGGGATAAGTCACAAAGCGGATGTTGCACCTACAAACTCATACCACGTGTTGATGAGTGGTTAATGAGAAAACATGCAGACACCGACTATCACCTTTCGCAGTTGCTCAACGGACATGGCTTTTTTCAGGATTGTCTGCACCGTTTTAAGCTGGCAGACAGCCCTTTCTGTCCAAACTGCCCGAATACTAACGAAAACGCAAAACACGTCATGTTTTATTGTGACCGCTTCAGAGAGGAACGAGCTATCCTGGAGCAAGCCCTGGGTCATCAACTATCCCCCAGCACCCTCATACGAGACATATCGCACCCTAAATACAAAAGGGTCACAACTCAAAATTTTCCACACTCGAGCTTGACTTGTTTACAGTAGCACAGAAAACAATCTATGTGGCATATCACGCTGAAATTTGCCATGTAAGCTTATAACTGACCTACCAAAAAACAAAAAATTTATTTTTGCCATATGACATCCGCGGACCGCGGACGTTGATAACGTCCCGTTCATATTTGAACAGAAGGAACATTTTGAGTTGTGACCCTTTTGTATTTAGGGTGCGATATGCGCAACCAGCGGTAAATGGGAGGCAGCGCAAACGTTCGCAAGTCGTACGCAAGTTCGTAAGTCTACTCAAATTAAGTTAAATATCTTAAATTGTATTCTGAAACTTAAACTGAAACCAATCTTTGAATGTAAAAATGATCGAAAACAAAATGAGTTTGAAAAAGCACTTTCCACGTCAACTACAACCACAAATTTAAGTACATAGACCAGTCAAGCATTTACTAGCTATGAAAAAATAAAGCTACTTTAACCCATGCACTATCGTTTTTCGATATGTTACAGTTGCAACAAAGTAAATGGCAACTTTTTAATTAAATAAAAACAAAGCATAAACAACTTGATGCGTGTATGTGTTTGTAAAATTAAATTTGTATGCGATTCTTTCAGCGCAGACCCAATAAAATTTACATTAACCAAAGGAGGAAAAATAAAGTAAATTATGCCATTGAATGGTAATTAATTTGACATTGGAGACAAGGTCATATGGGATTATCAAACCAACCATGAAATGTAGTTTTTTTGTTGTACATAGTTAAAAGTCCGTTATATGATGACACTTTCGATAGTCGAACAAATAAATGAAATAAATGAGAATATAAGTGAAGAGATAAAGTGACAGTGAAATGAAAATGTGCTGAAAAGTATAGAAAGGAAACAGGTTGTAAATTAAATTTAAATCAGAAATCGACGCTTAACTGCACAGCAAAGAACATGAATATGAAAGTGCATACACACTAGGGCGGGTCGATTTAAAAATCGCTCATTGCTCTGTGAAAATCGTTTTCTAGGGATCAAAATAAGAAACTTTGCCGAAGGAACCATACCTCTAAACCGAATTCTGGTGTCCCCCAATTTGGGTCGAACGAAAAATCCCACTTTGACCCATTTAGAGTGCTCCAATCGGCTTTGACGGCCGATCCACCCATGCCAGTGGCACACCCCCTGGAAGTCCCCTGGGGGGTTCCCCATACAATCATTTCAAAATATCACCATTTTTGGCCTTTACATGAGAAAAGAAACTAAAAAGTTAGTTCGACCCAAATTGGGGGACATCAGAATTCGTTTTAGAGGTATGGTTCCTTCGGCAAAGTTTCTCATTTTGATCCCTAGAATATGATTTTCACAGAGCAATGGGCGATTTTTTTGCCTCCCCACAAATCGACCAGGCCTAATACACACATATGCATGTATATATTTTTTACGTACACATGTCCAAAGTCCATGTAAACAAAGGTTGACAAGCAAATTTCATCTTACTTTGTCGTAATTTATAAGTTAAATTCTCCTCAGTAAATTATGCATCTACCATAAATGTAGTCCTAAAAGAAGCTTTAACTACTCACATACACACATACTCTCACATACACACATAACATACATACACACACATATGTACAACGTTCTCCATTCTTTAGTCTAAGCTACCAAACGAAATTCTCCAATATATCCTTCAAAAATTCTGTTAACGTTCAATGCATTCAAAGCCAAATGAATGTGTCATAATTGCCACAAATGATACTTGAATCTCTCTACAGTGTTGTTGATCTATTGCTCTCATTACAAGCAATTAAATACAGTTGAATTATTTAAATTGCACAAATTAATTTGCGCATCTCACATCACAGGCAACTTCTATTAGTTATCTCTCCCAGGCAAGCGTCAGCAAAGCATTGGTAAGTTGGAATGCGACGAACATGCGAACAAGACAAGAGAATTCAGTTGATGCAAATCGCATGTGAATGATTCCATTGACAGACAACAACAACAACAACAGCATAATCACATCATTTGGAATGCAATTGACATTCTATGGCTGTTGGATTGCTGCCTTTGATGCGTGAATGTTTGCTGCACTGCGCAAATTGGCTATAAAGGGCAAATGCTTTGTACGGGTACTAAGTTAATTTGTTGTTGTAATTGAACTTAATATAATTGCAAGTAAATTCGCTGTAGCAATTAGCACAAGCCAAGTTCATTGGAGCGAATTCTCATGGCCAGGAGGTTCATCTATTACGCACAGAATGTTGATTGCAAGAGTATTCGCCTTATGTCGCTTAACGGAAATTGCCGAAGTTATGCATTCAACTGCAATTTTAGTTTTGGTTAAGGGGGGGGTAAGGGATAAAAATCGTTTTTTTTTACATGTTATTGTAGTAAAACATTTCAAAAATACCGTGTTAAAATTTTAAGTCAATCCGAGCAA
Source organism: Anastrepha fraterculus (assembly GCA_037575425.1). NCBI lineage: Eukaryota > Metazoa > Arthropoda > Insecta > Diptera > Tephritidae > Anastrepha > Anastrepha fraterculus. The sequence goes on along the minus strand of JAYXIM010036203.1, from coordinate 5,729 downwards.
AACTTTTTAAGTTATAGAGCATAAAGCCGAGCCGCCTCAAACATCTGCCGAGACGCAGCAGTTGCGCGCGTAGTCCGTTACAAATGTTAATCGCGGTTTTCTCGAAACTTTTTTTTTAAAGTGCGTAGTCATTGGCATTTGAAAACTACTCAACCGATCCTTTTGAAATTTTGCACACATATTTTACATATAAAAAACCTCCCGCCAACGTTTTTTTTTCGCCATTTTTTTTTATATTAAGGTGGTTTTACACCTACAAAATGGCGGCATTTTTTCGTCAAAAATCACTTTTTACTTCAAACGACTACCAAATGGCTGAAAATGAAAATAAATCGTCAAAATAAACGTTGGGGGGAAGTTTAACTCATACTTTAACTAAATTATCCGATTTTTTTGATTTCAGATGATTCTACGCTGAGATATGCTGACTACTGCAAAATGTATTTTTGAAAAGACGTCTACGTAAATGTGCTCTCATTCGCTCATTTTGCAATATTTTTGCACGAAAATTTTATCAAATATTCTTGAAATGTTACTTTATAATATGCAACAACTTTTAATAAACTGACTTGAACCGTTTCGCTACAATAAATTCATGAAAAAAGTGTTTTTTTTTTAGCGTTTATCCCTTATCTTCCACCAGTTCGCCGAGTTTTTAACTCCTTGTGCTTGGTTCCTTCCGCAATAAGGGAATCTGCTAATGGGACTATGAACTGTATCAGTGTTGATTTCTTACGGTTCAGGTCGTTATGCACAATCTAAGCATTAACAGTTGAAAGCATCAGAATCTTGAAAAAACCCTTTTTCCACCACTTTTGGGATTTCCGGTTGATATCGTATACCACTGCTTTCTGATCGGCTAGATCTACGCCCCCCTCAAACGATTATAGTCCACAATAGCTAAGGGGCAAGCAACTTTTTTCTTCTTACCGTCCTTTTGCTTCCTATCTACTTCTCCTATGCTCGGCTTGTGACAGTTGGAGACAACAAGTACTTCTTTCGAGTCCATCCAACGAGTAGCTAGTAGACCATCGCAGTTTATTTGGAACTGGCTTTGCCCACGTTCTAGTCGCGACCCGAACTCCGGTGTTTCTTTTCGATTTCTCATATATGTACCAATAGCAAGAAATGGAATGGATTTCATCAATGTTATTTGGTGTGATAAATCGATCGAATGCAACAGCCACATCATTATCACGGATAGTACCTGCCAATTTCAAAACCACTCTTTCTCCAAGAGTTCCAGAAAGATTAGTGGTGACATCTTTACCAGTGTATACATTCCAATCGTAATTATATCCTGTTTTTGCATCACATCGCAACCAAATTTTAACACCGCGTTTGATTGGTTTCATAGGCATGTACTGCTTTAGACTGGACCTACCTTTGAATTTTGCCATGCATTCATCGATTGCTTGAAAAGGACTATCACTTCGTATTCGCATGAACTTTTCTTTCATACATGAAACGACTTTGGAAATATAGTAATCTTTTGGAGCATTATCAGGTTTGTCACAATCATTTAAATATAGTTTCGAAGAAAGTAGAGTGAACCGATCGCGAGAAAGACTTTGCTTTATTATTTCGTTTCCCATTGATGCGTATTTGCTGCAATAATCATGTAATGATTTCAAATGGTTGTAGTGCATAATCATAGCCACGCCTAAAAACACCATTATTTCATGTTCATCGGTCATTTGCTCTTCTCTTTATTAAGTTTTTTTAGTCGCTGATTTGTGCACTGTGCAATAAAAATACACAAACTTTTTGGAACAAATTCTCTAAATACACGGAACTCGGTAGACCCTCTGGGAAGATCTACCAGAACTTGAGAATCTCTTTTTAATGGCATTCGAAATTTGGGTTCGAAACATCCATCTTCTATGATGTTAGTCCAAGTGGCAATGGCAGGTGCTTTACTCACCTCATTCTCGCATAATTCTTCTTCCTCATGAACACTCGAATTTATGTCATCGGCAGCATATTCTTCGTCTGATTCGGAATAGAAAGCATCACTCTCACCTTCATAAGTATTATCTCCATCTGCTTTGCTGTTCCCAGAGTTTCACGATGGCTTGTAGCTACTCTCAGATGGGCTAAAACTTCCACTTCAGAGCTTTCATATAAAATATCTGCAACCTCTTCCACAGTGTACTTTTTCTTCGACATCTGGGAAAAACCATATTGGTACAAATAAGTCCCATGTAAAATGCAAACTGGGACAATTGATCCCAAGACATACAAAATTATATGCAACTCACCTTTACTGATATTCTAAGAATGTATTAAATGCAATATAGGGAGAATTCTAAGTGCACTATTTACTGATTCGATGCTAACGCAATGACGATCGCGGAACATATTATATGTTTTTGAGATCGTTTGTCTTGCCATATCGTCAAAATTTCTCAACACGTGCTTGTTAACTGGATCAGTGGTGTCACGTATATTATAATTACGAATTTTTTTGGGATTTTTTTTATAAATGAAACCAAGAACTTTTATTGGGACAGTTAAGATGGAAGTTTTATTGAATAACAAAACTGATAAATAACTTTGTACGAGGCTGGGACATATTGTCCTAGTAGGCGCGAAAGGGTTAAACATTGGACGGGAATCGGCAATATCAGATAGTTATGGAATGTGGCAAGAGACAGAGAAGTTTTCAGCGAAATTGCGCGCTAATATATTTTAAAAACATAAATTTATACATAACAAATACACAAACAGACAAATACAAATACATATAAGTACATATACACTTTTGTAGGAACATTCAAATAAAGAAGAAAATCATTTCTTAATTCCTCAGAGTGATTTTCTCATCCAAATGGTGTAGCAACTGCATAAGTAATAGAATTGGATGAAAATTCTTCAACTCTAAGTGCAGGATGTATATTTCAAGAATCATAACATTTGCATAATATTTCGAAGTGGCCGCTTCTACGTGCATTTTAAGGCACCTTTCTGGTCTAGAGACGTGAAAATTGAAGGCGTTGAAAATTGAAGAAAAACAATCGGTATCAATTGAAAATCGTTTTTATTCATTAGATCAATTCTTTTTATACAACAAAACAAAAAAAAATGTTTTTTTCAATGGCAATAATAAAAAAAATTGTTTCCCCAGACGTGACACAGTGGTCCGGCCAGAAGGCGTTGGCGGACAAAATTCAAAAACTCATTTAATTAAGCTGAAAATATATATTTAGGGGTTTTAAGGATCAGTGATGACGAATCTGACCTTAGTTTTAGCAAATTTTAAATTCATTGAATACTATAAATACATTTTTACTTCCGTAATTAGCTGGTGAGTTCATTTTTACATTTTTCACGACCCCAGAGAGTACCACGTGGAGGTTTACGGTAAGGTTATTCTCTCCTAATTTTTTTTTTTTTTTTGTTTCTAGATTTTTTTTATTTTTTTTTCTTAATTTTTAAATTTTTTTTTATTTTTAATTTTTAATTTTTTTTTATTTTTAATTAAAAAAATTTTTTTTTGTCTTAGTTTTTAAATTTTTTTTGGATATTTAGTTGTTTTTTTGTTTTTCATTTTTAATTTTTTTTATGATTCAGAATCCTCGGTTTCTGATGCAGCATACGCCAATTCAGGCCCGCTTGATTTACGTAAATTCTCTACTTTACGTCTCTTGGAACGTTCGCAAACATCATTGAATGTTTTTACGGGGCGGCCAACATTAGTACAGCTACCAGAACCAAATGAAGAGTGCACTGGCGTAACTGATTGGGTTACTCTGGTACGTCTGAAAAAAAATCGGTCGATTATTCATTAGGAGATATGTCACTGCCCACCATGGCAGTAGATATTAAAAAAAAAAATTTCTAGATATTTTATCTGTTTATTGGAAAAACAAAAAAAATGATTTTTTTTACGATCTCGCTCTTAAAAAAAAATAGAAAAATTGATTATAAAATTATAATTCTGCTACCCCCGAGAGCCACAAGTCTACTCAATAGCATATTAAAAATTCAAATCAATCCGCTCAGTACTTTTTGAGAAATTAGCAACGCCAACTCGGAAAAAATAGTTTCGCGAAAAAAAGAACGGCTAAAATTTCATATCTGGGTGTTGTACTCCAAACCCGTCTCGTTTTAAAGGAAGAACTTGTAAACTATTACAACGAATTTCAGTATAAAAATTTACAAGTATATTTTTTGAAGTATAAACTATCATAACATGAAAAAAAATCGATTTTTTCGAAATTCTAGACCAGAAAGGTGCCTCAAAATAAAAAAGTAGCTCACACATTTTTACCAGGTTGATTAATAGGTTTTGCGGTTCGATAAGAAAAACACAATTTTATGGTTTGAAATACTCGTACACTCTATTATTCAGTATCGTCTCTCTGAACAACAATACACTTGTTCCAACGAGATTCCAATTTAAGAATTCTATCCCTGAAGTGAGAATCTGGAAGGGCTGCAAAGTAAGCTTCCACAGCCGTTTTGGCCTCATTATTTTGTGAAAACCGTTTTCCACTCATGCATTTTTTAGGTCTGGAAACAGATGGAAGTTGCTAGCGGCTAAATTTGGATAATACGGGGAATTCTCCCACAATTCGATGTTTAAGTTATGCATTTTAGCCATTGTCAAAATGCTTTTGTCACACAGTGCACTGTCCTGATAAAAACAAAAAAATTCCTTTTGCAAACTAAATTTTTCGTGAATTTTTCCCTTCAGCTGGTCTAAAAAGTTACAATAATATTCAGTATTTATTGCTTTACCAGTTTGCAAGTAATCCACAAACAAAATGCCCTTCGCAACCCAAACAACTGATGCTAACACCTTCTTGACCGATTTCTGCACACGAATTCGTTTCGGAGCCGAAAAACCAGGTTCACACCACTCTTTAGCCTCTTGTTCTGATTCAAGATCGTGGTGATAGACCCAAGATCTCCTCTATAGTTGGCTGATAAACTGGCTAATGAAGGTTCTGCAAGCACACCACTGGGCCCTGCACTCATCCTAGGGATCAATTCTGCATCGGTTCAATTATGAATTGACGACTTCATGTGGTCTGCTCATAGAATGCCTGGAGGTCTACTAAATCTCTTTCAGTCATTCGACGATTTTTTAATATATTATATTGCAATGAACTTCACATACGTTCATATGAAGAGTATACCAACATCACAAAAAAACTCTTATCGAACCTTAGTGTACTTAGTGCCCTCCTATGTGGCACTTCATGATACTATTAGTTCATACAGATTCTTTCGCCTTACTTCGACTATACAATTTGCATAGTTAGGATGATTTAGACAAGCCATTATGTTTGAACCTTTTTCTTTTTGAAGATAATTTCATATGTACACGATTTTTTTTTTATTTTATTAATTTCATTTATTACATACGAAAGCTAAAGCGAAGCAAAATTGTTGCCTAATAAATTTTTAGCTCGAGGATTTGGATTTGGGGCAAGGCGATTGCCGTATCTTTGACTGATATTGGCGATTTCTTCAAATATTGTTGAAACTTTCAGATCACCTCGTGTAAAACCTCGTTGCTTACAAACCAAGGCGCATTGCGACACATGCCCAGCAGCTTAGACTGAAATCTCTGCAGTTTTTCCAAGTTCGATTTTAAAGCTGAACCCCAAATTTGAACCATATTTGAGTATTGCTTGGCTTGCGACAACACCGATTTTGGGCCAAGTAACCAATATAAAGAGCGTAGTTTAAGTCCGATTTGCTTCCGCTTTGAAAATTGT
>JAYXIM010036202.1:0-47420 GCA_037575425.1 Anastrepha fraterculus | reverse complement strand
ACGAGAATTTGAGTTATCGATTGGCCACCAGGAGGCAGCACCCGCCACAGGAAATGGTGTGAGCCGCTGTAACTGCAGATGGGTGCTCATCGAGCCTGGCGACAAGGGAAATGCGAAATATTATCGGGAAAGTATTCTGGATGTTGGTTTGAAGCCGTGAGCAGGCAAACATTTCAGTGGCAAATCATGGACGTTTCAACAGGACTCGACACCGTCTCTCAAAGCTCGAGTGACCCCTATAATAAACAACGTTCCGAACTTCATAAGATCCACACAATGGCTCACGAATTACCCAGACGTGAATCCAATGGATTATTCTCTTTGAGCCATTTTGGAGAGCAAGGTCCGAACTAAAAGATTCACCAGTCTCGAGGCGCTAATAAAAGCCGTTGTTCGGAAGTGAGGCAAAATACCTGCAAGTCACATTCGGGCAGCTTGCGATTCGTTTCTGCACCGTCTCATGGCCATAGTCAAGGCAAAAGGTGGTAATATCGAGCAAAAGTAAATTGATTCTTAATTTTGTATTATTTTCACACATCCTTTTCTTTGAATTGAGTAAAAGTAATTTTCCGAACTAAATGTATGGCCTTCGAGCGGCGAACCCTGTATATTTTAGACATGCGTACTATATTCAAGACAAAATAGTAAAAAAAAAAATGAAAATAAAAGTAAAATTTAAAAACGGTGACCGAATATAGTAACCCTACTTTTTTGAGCCGTCGTATAATGGTACCCAACCCAATGAAAAGGTGGTCTTTGCACTCATGGAGCACACCAGTTTTATTCAAATAATTGAATGAAGTATTGAGTGCTTAAACACCCGTTCGACTACAGTCTGACCACAATTTTCTCAATATTTTCATCAATTGGACTACCAGAACGTGCCTTAGTTTCGACATCCATATTACCAGAATGGAAGGTTGGAACCTAAAATCTCCTACATTCGATGGTATATTTGGTCCATAAGCAATAAAAAATTGTATAGCCATCTAATCCGACAATCTGTATTGCATTTTCTCTATTTTCTCTTGGAAGGCTCTAACACACAACTGGCTTCAGTAAATGCAAAACTGTCAAAAACATAACGTCCTTTAAATCATAATGTCACTTTTAAAGTATGAATTGATTGATTAACTGTTTATTTGTTATGAAATCACACGCACAATAATTAGTTAACTGCCATCTTCTGAGAACCCCACGTAACGCCTTTTCATTTCAAAGTGTTCCTTAAGCTTTTACAGCTTCTGCAGGTTGTAGAAATTGCTCAGAATAGTATTACTTTCACAAACGACTAAAAGCTACAAAAGCATTGCATAAAAGCACATCATGCACGTAAAGCTCATTTGTACTGTGAACAGTTTACGATAATAGTTACACAAATTATTGTTTAGAGTTAATTGAGGTGAAGCCGACTAAATACAGATAAATTTAATTTTTGGTATTAAAAATCCGCAATAGGCATACAAATACAGGGTAGTTTTTCTATTGGAATAATCAATTCTAACCGTTACCCTCCTCCCATCTCACTAATACGAGGGTCGCAATCCACATGACGTACGGCCAATACACGCTGAAGCTTCTAAAGCCTCCAGATCACACCATTTCAGCTACAGCAAAAAATAAAATCATCAATCACTCAGAAGGGCTGGAGCTGCACCTAAATCTACGGCTACCTGACTACTACCGCGTCTTTCAACCTGAGTTAGTAGCTATAACGGGCCTACATTGTGAATTAGAGGCTAGTTGCAGCTCAACCGATCATTATCTATTTTGACAGTCAAGCTGTCATAAAATCGCTACAGTGCCAGGATAACTTCATTCAAAGTGGCAATCGAATGCATAAATTGCATCGCGGATGAGCTGGCTAGGAGGATTTAAATCTCTTAACTCTGGGTAATATGTGAACACCCCTTTATTCTTAAGCAGGCGTTTGGTCAGATCTACCTACAACGCGCATTCCAAACAATATGGAAGACGGAATCTATTCGAGAGATAACTAGACAGGTTTAGACTGAAAAGAATGAACACAGAACTAGATACTGAATAAATTTAGACCGGCCTTCCATTAGTACAGTAGTTGGCATTATCAACGGGCACTGCCTAAAGGGAGTACATGAGAAACGTTTGGGGTTTGCCCTAAATGACTTCCGTCTTGGCTGTAGAAAGTAGGAGAAAGTGGAGAGCATTGAATACTTCGTATGCCAATGTCCCGTTTTGCCAAAATTCAACATCACAATCCAGACTCTTACTTTTTTGGGTGTCTGCAGATATAGAATCCACAGTAGTCTAAAATATTTTATCGTTTATCAGAGAGATTAAATGGTTGCACTACATTGGGAATTAGAGGAGGAATTTGCGCCCAGACTAGTGGGGTCATAATGGGCACCCAGGTCCTATGCACCCTAACCTAATCCACTGAAATTCCTTTAATGCAAAAAAGTTATAATTTTTTTGGTAATGCAGGCTCCAGACCATTGAACCGTGTTCTGGAGTGGTCTTACCAAAGTTAAAAAAATCGCTTCAGTAAAATATGAATTATTGAATTATTTTGATTATATATAATATAATATAATATAATTGGCGCGTACACCATTTTTGGGTGTTTGGCCGAGCTCCTCCTCCTATTTGTGGCGTGCGTCTTGATGTTGTTCCACAAATGGAGGGACTTACAGTTTCAAGCCGACTCCGAACGGCAGATATTAATACACTCGGAGGTTTGCCTTTGCCTGCCGAGGGCGACTGCTATTAGAAAAATGTTTTTCTTAATTGTTTTGATTACCTCTTCATAAATGCAAGATCACCAAAACATTAATGTGAAGGCTAAATTAATTGTGGTATCCTGATTCGATGGATAAGAGTATAACCGAAAAAGTTGTCCATCATCGCCATATATTAAATTATTTCAATATTTTATAACAGTTGAAATATCCTTAATAAAAAGCAGGACCAGAATTCGTCCCAGGTGACTGCCCTGGAGAACTCCTGAAAAAACGTCAATTAGGTGAGAAATACAATTTTTGAAAATAGCGCTTTACGTACTACATTAGAGGTAGAAAGACATATAAAGTAGGAGACCGAATTGAAAACAAAGATATAAGAAAGAAGGAAAACGATTTGTTTAATCCTTTCTCTTAAATGTAGAACTACGTAAAATGCACACTGAACTTTGGGCTCATATCTACTACTCCCTGTAGACAGTATCTGCAGTTAACCTATTTTCCAGTACATATTTCAAGCGGCGATTGATGGCATGAAGATCATGATGGCTACGAACAGGCAGTCTGTCTAGTGCAATTAGGCGCTACATTAAAATTCTATGGACCAGAATCCTTCTGCGGACTTAGCAGAGCCCATTTATTGTAGAAGAAATAGTTAGCGACTAGGAGAACATCAAATTCATGCGAAATTGAATGGAAGGTCCAGGGCAGGTAAAACAATTCATTCTTTTTTCTAGAGGAGTATCACGTAGACTCTCAAATCTGGCCATGAAAAATAATGATGAGGCGCTGAGCTCACATGAAATGGAGTTATTATTAATCACGAATCGCATGATAAGGTCGAGCAAAATGCTCTAATGGATTCTGGACATCAGAGTCATGTTTTTTTTATAATTTGGTGGGTATTACAGATGACAGGTATTTAGATCGGGTCATTTTATCAAAAATTAACAGTGTTAAAACTAGAATAATCATCGGTGAGATAGGCAGCAGCACCGTGAAACGCTCTGTCCCCGGGGGGAACTCCTCGGGGAGGAGTCTTATTCTCCCTGCTGTGGTTGTTATTATCAACCCAAAGTTAATTAAAGTAGTGGCGTGTGCGGATGACATAGTGCTAGGTTTCAGGAATGTTTCCAACCATAATCAGTGAGATTATGGAAGGAGCTCTGGTGTTACTCAGTAATTGGGCCACAGACTGTGGTTTAAGTGTAAACCCGAGCAAAACTGAACTGATGCTGTTCACTATGAAAACCAAAATACCAAACTTTAATCCCCCAAAACTAAACAGCGTTAGTCTTACGTTAGCCCCAAAGGCCAAAATACCTAGGTGTTATCTTATATCCCAAACTCAGCTGGAGGTCCAACGTAGAGTACAGTGTTAAGAAAGCAAATATAGCTGAACAAGATACAAAGAACAGCTTGTATCTTATCTACAGGAGCGCTCAGTACCAGTCCTACTGAAGCGCTCAATGTACTAACTCATCTATCATCGTTAGACCTACATATAAAAACAATCCTTACCTGCAGCGCGGTGAGACTCAGAGGCACGATTTCCACCGAGAGCCGAATGGAACAAAGGGAAGCTGATTGGAAAATACGACATTGAAATATACACTGAGAGTTCTAAGATGAACTGTGGTGTGGGAGCTGGCTTCCATTCGGAGCTACTCAACCTATCTTAGTCAGACTTCGCGACTATGCCAGCGTGTTCCAGGCAGAATTTCTAGCGATCAGAGAAGCGTGCAAATCACTAAAGCTCTACACGGAAGTTGGTGCAAGGGTAGCCATAATTTCAGACAGTCAAGCAGCTATCAAGGCCTTAGACCCTAACTCCATTTCATCCAAACTAGTTTTACAGTGTAGAGAGGAATTAGAACTGCTTGGTCATTGGCTTGAAATTACTCTGATATGGACTCTGATATGAAAGGAACATACGGGGTAATGAGATAGCGAATGAGCTAGCAAGAAAAGGACATAGCAGAGGTGTTGCTTCACACTATAATGCTTTAGCCAAAAGAAGATGGAAGCAATTAACTACATGTATTACAACAAAAAACACATGGCCGTCGTACAAAATCCAAAGGACGAATGATCTGTAAGGATGTTCTCGGTCAAAAATGCACGCATCACTGCAACCCTTACAGGCCATTGAAAAGTAGAGGATCATGCATCTAGACTCAACCTACCCTCCCATCTGTAGAAGCTGTCAAGCGGAAGGGGTGAAGGAAAGTCCTTTCCACTACTTATGTGATTGTCCAGGGCGGCTAGCTAGGGCACGACTCCGCTCCTTCGGTAAACCTTTCTTGCAGTAAATTAATGAGATCTCAGACATCGAGATAAGGAATTTGCTGCAATACTTGGACCTCACTAAATGGATCTGACTTAGAATAAAACAAAAACACACAAAAAAAAAAACAACGAGGACAGTGGTAGTAAAACAGTGCTGGTCACTAATTAGGATTATTATTTACCCAACTTTCTGCTCACCACTACGCTCATCCACAACGATGAAGAAAAATAATCGCCAGTATCTTTAATCTTTCTTCTTAGATTAGATTGGATTTGTGGGTGCCCTGGCCAAGTCCAAGCACTCAGTCCAGAAGACCATTGTACTCCACCCGGATAGATTACAGTAGAAAGCATTGAGAGACATGATGGATGCTATATGGATGGTAAGACGGAAAAACTGGGTTGAGGTCACTGTTCCGCAAATCTTTTGGATTCATTGCTGAATCTTAAGCGACCCGGAAGAGTAGGAACTTTATCCATACTCAGTACATCGTAACCCAACAGCCTAAGTCTGATTCTCAGCTACAGAGAAAATTCTCTGCAGTGTCATCATATTCAAGACAACGCATATTGGGTTGCCAATAAATCCCATGGTAGCCAAATGTTAATCCCAGGCATTGTACCCCGCGATTACACCCACCAGTACCCACAAGTCCTTCCTACTAAGTTTTAGAAGAAATGTCGCTAATTTCCTACTTCGTTCTTTCACGAAGCACTTGGCTACTCTGCAGGAGTCCAACTCAGACCAACGTCTTCTTTGAGTAGACCTCATGAAGGTGTCAATCCATAGTTAAATCGATGCAGAAAAGGTTCAGGGCCTGTGGCATGCTTACAGAGTATTATTAGCCATCTTTCTCCTACCACTAGACACCGTACACGTGTGCTATGGCAGTTGACGCAACGTCAGATGATTTTCTTACGCGCATTATTTTCTCAGCTCTAAGAATGAAGAAAAACTCCTCTGAGAACGTAGAGGGGCCCACTCAGACTGAAAACTCATTTTCATTGAAATTATTTGGGTTAAGTTCTCTGCTATATTTTTGAACCTATATAAAAATAAATATTGTATTTAAGTTTGCTAAGAAACTTCTTAGTAGAGAAATATTGAAATCCCTGCCCACCGGAGCCTCCCTATCCTTTAAATTCTTTGACTTATCCTTACATGCCATCGGCAATTTGCCTGAGTGCTTGGAAACAAATTGCCGGCCATCCACAATTCCATTAGCAAATTTTTTTATAATTTTTTTTTTAACATTTTTTTTTTTTTCAAAATAAAAATTATTATAATATAACAAATAAGGATACCCAAATCAACTAATTAAGATTTTTTTATTCTTTGATTATATTTAATTTTACATTAAATTAAAAAAAAAACGGAAGCACTACTATAAAAAATATCTTTCTGCACAAATTGGCATACGAGGGTTAAAAAGCTTTTCGCAGCTTTGATGTTTGCCAAATTATTCTTACGTTGTTTTTCACTCAAGTATTCCCACTAGTCGTCATTTATCATAAACTGACTCCCCATCACACTCCCACGTTCTCAACCAGAAATGCGTCAGTCATGTTGTGTCATTGAGAAAAGTCGTCCTCTTATCACATCACAAGCTCACTAACACTACAACGCGCGCATAAATGAGTACATTTGTGTCGCATGCGAAAGCCATTGAAATGTGAGAGTGTAAATGTATTACGGGAGTTATTTTGTAACATAGATGCATATTCGAAAGAGAGGCGAGTGGCTGGCGAAAGAGAAAAGGAGAGAATGTCAGAGTATGTTGACGTACTCAATTTTATTTCAATTTACTTTTGCTGCTAAGCTGAGGAACGTTTACGCAGTGCTGCCAATGTTTCGCTTTGCGCAGAAAAATGTGTAGTTTGCTGAAAAATGCATGAGGGATTCTTTTCGAAATAAAATTAAAATTTAGTATCTAAAATAGGAAAGCAGAAATTTGCAATTCTGCATACCTATATTTTTTATTAAAGTATGAGAGCATGTATGTATTATATTATATTGGGGAAAAATAAAAGTAAAGTATCGATAAAAACTATTTAAAGTTTATGCTCGTTGTCCAGGTGACATTTCGCACTAAACAAATTATTTTGCTGCTTGCAATGGAAGTCAACAATGAGAAAATTCTGCACATTTTATAGTTTTTCTTTGATAATCACGAAAGTGCCAGCCAAGCCCTTGAAATTGGGAATGGTTTTATGGTGCCGATACTGTAACAGTTAATTACGTGCAATTTTGGTTACGTCGGTTCCATTCAGGAAGTTTTGATGTTAAAGAAAATGCTAATAATGTCGAAAATGTCGATAAAACCACAAATAAACCAAATAATCGAAGTTGACCGACAGGCTAGTAGTCGGAGCATCGTCAAGGAATTCAGGATCAACCATAAAACAATTTTAAATCATTTGCGCTAAAACTGTACGCAAAAATAATATTTTTCTTTTTCCCCAAACTAGTTATTTAGTCGTTCATATCTGAAAGGTGTTTCTGTAATAATTATATTATTTCCCAAGACAATAACTGTTAAAGCAGCTGTCAGCTGTCACTAAAAGAAAGTCATTTTTATTTACTATTGAAATTATTAAAATTTACTTTGAAAATAGAGAAGAAGCGGATATATTTTTATCGAAAAGTTGTATTCAGTGATAAACTAGGGCTGAATGCATTTGTTAACACACAAAATTGCAAATTGTGCAAGTGAGAGAAATTTTGTGACAGTGTGTCTCTCATACCGGTGGTATGGTTGAACTTATTCCTTCAAAACTGCTGTTGGAGCTAACTTGAACCTCACGTTATAGAACCATTGACTTTTTGTTCGTAAATATGTAGAATATTGATTGAGATGAAATGGGGTTTCAACAGAATGCAGCTACAGCCCATAAAGTACCTCAAGCCATTGGTTTTTTGAAAACAAAGTTTGATCAAAACATTATTTCTCCATTTTTTTCTATCAAGTGGCCTATTGAGCTGCCGGGTGTAGTACAAGGGTCTCCTGACAGAGCGCCAACCCCCCACAAATTTAATCTAATCTAGTAGCCTACTACTTAACTTATTTAACACCGACAACAATTGGGTCTGGAAGCCAAAATTACTGAGTTACAACAGAAATAAGACCAGATTTACTCGAAAAACTATTTAAAAAATTGAGTATTACAAAAGGCTTCGGAATATGTAGTTTGTATAGGAAAAAACTCTCAACATCGCACGCAAAAAAATTATCAGAAAAACTACGCGATTTGTTTGTGTTTTATTGTAAAAAGTTTGAAGTTTTTGTTTTTGTTTAAAATGCATTGTGTTTTTGTATAAAAATATAAAAAAAACTCTTTACGAAAGAAAATCTTGGTAAATCGTCGAGCTTTCATTATTTTATTCAAAATCTTATGTAAGTATTAATGGTATATAATTAATTGTCAAATAAGTGAGGTTAGGTTAGGTTAGCCTGGTTGGCAGTAAGCCACGCATAGACCGTTTGGTCCCTAGCGATACCTGATGGAGAATAATTGTCAAATAAATGTAATATAATTTTGTGAATCAAATTAATAATTTCTTATTTTTTATTTAAATACTTAAAAAATAACTTACACTTTTATTTGTAAAATATTTGCTTTTTGCGATAAACAATGAGAGAGACTTAGCGCAAAAAACAGGTGCATTGCCTTTCGTTCAAGGTGGATTTACTATAGGTGCCAGCATTCACCCAGCTGAATTTTTCGCCGTAGATATGGTTTACGGCAAAATGATATGCTTTGTTTGTATTGGTATGTGCATTCATACATATGTTTACATTTGTGTTTACTGAGCTATTGATGCAAATGGAACATTTATTCACGTTTATCAATTTATTGACTCGCGGTTGTCCTTTAATTTAATTAATTTAAAATTTTAGGACAACTTATTGTGGCTGTATCATTGCTAGACCGTGGTGAATCATACAAAGCATTGGTTCGATTCGCTGCTCATCGAAAAGACGTACAAAGGTCTACAAGAATTGACAATAATTTTATCAGGTTGTGGTTTATCTACTGCTGCATTGAAGCTGCTTTCTGGCTTCGGATTATCACCTCTTCCCATATGGGTACACCGCATTACCAAGGAAAGCGCCAATGAAGCTTGAGCGTGGTCACAAGAAAATGAAATGAAATGGCTGGTGAGAAAAAGTAGTTCCTATGCAAACATTTTCTTTGCTATATGATTTTTTCTATAATTTAGATTAGCCTCATCGCAATAAAGCAACCAATATGGCCCGGTCACTGTTACAAAAACTCATTTATGATTATGAGTTAGAAAATTCTACTAGCGTACGTAAATATATAGCAAACAAGCTGATAAGTCTCAACGCTATTATACCGCAATGGCTATATAATGACTGCAAGGTATGAAATTTGCTATAAAAACGTTTGACGTAATTTATTAAAAACATGCATACCAACAGTTGGCGAATTGTCCAGAGCTATTGTATTTGTTCGTCAAACATAATCCCTTAATTGAAGCCGCCGAATTACCACACGCACTGTTGGAGGCCAGAAGCGAATACTCAGTTTCAGATATCGAGTATAAGCAGGTATGCATAATAATAATTCGAATAATAGGCATAAATAATAACTTGTTTTTATATCATAGGAGCTCGCAAATTTAGAGGACGATACCACACAGCGCACAGCAAATAAAATATCCAAATAGATGAAATAAAATTAATATAAATTTAATTAAATTAAATACTTTATTTTTAATCAATTTTTCAATATTATTCAAGAACTTATGTTCTAAATACAGGCTATAAAATCAATAAAGTTGAATTATATAAAATGAATTCACAAGTATGTTACAAATTTGTTATCCAGAATTTTTAAGTGTTCAGTTTTAGATGTCAATTATAGCGATCGATTTTCCACAAAAAACATTAAGCAAACATTTTTATGCAATATGGTATGCGCATCTCAACAGTATTTAGTATGAAGTCATCATAGTCATTAGCAGCCAAGGTGGATTTCTGATAGCCATCAATATCCTATGAGGATATAGAATTACACAAGTAAAACTTGCAAATTAAAAATGTGATACAAATACAATTGAGCTCAATATTACATACATTACTTTCTGTACGAAGTGAGAATTTAATTTAGCCCTTGTTTCGAATTTTTTTTGCGTTATGTTTCTCTATTTTAAACTTTTCCGCGTCCAAACTTCACTCTCTACATTCAATTTCACCTTATGCATGCCCGTGGCAAATTCTGAAATATGTATGTTTTAAAATTAAAATACCGCAAACTCAAATTATTTCTTTCATATCCACAAGAACTTACAATTCACACATAATAAATCCACCTTGCACATAAGCTACATACGAAATCTATCTTCAATGAACTGTGGGAAATGTGGCGACTTTTTATTTTGTGACTATTTCCAACGTACGTTTCACAAGCAAATCACACTGCAAATGAACAGCTGATTTTGACTTGATGCTTGGACCAAAGGCAACAAAAAAATCATGTAGGGTTTTAGTTATATGTGGTTGCTGTCACCTATAATAAATTCGCCTTGCTTTCGTTTAGTAAAAATACGCGCTGAAAACTTCACCACTTCTCACATATCTCAATTTCCAAAATGTTTTAGATTTAGCGCGAAAGTAGTTAAGTGGGCACCTCTGCTTTAAAAGATTCGCTCAGATTTTATTAACGTGTTTTCACACTCTTTTTCTGCCAGTCTTTTCAAAGCGAGCTCAATAATAATAACTCTAGCGAGTAAAGAGTGTGAAGAGCGCGCATTCGGCAGTGAGCGCAAATATTAAAGAGTAAAAGTCATAAGAGTACCGAAATGTTGCCTTTGTCAACAGAACAGCACGGTAACGGAATTTTCAAAATAGAGCAGGTTTGCCATTGTAAATTTGTTTTCTTAAGACATCCAATAGTTAAGCAACCCTAAAATGTCATCAATCAGTTGCAGGAAGGTCAAAGATAAATTAAGTTGAATATAAAATTTTTCGTTTTTAAACTCTTAATTTTGTTAATTATTATAATTGTAATATTTATTTTAAAAGTTATATTATTTTAGCTACATGAAAACAAAAATTGTTACTTTACTAATGGGAACTCCAGTCAAACCTTAATTCACACTCGCGGTCTTTCGAGCTTTCAAAGCTTCACCAGTGTTTCATACAGCTTGCGCACATGCTTGTCTGTCATTCGGGCTTTTGGGTAAAAAATCGATTTTCTATCGCCTGTCACACTCCAACCAATGTGGAAATGCTCGCCGGTGTGGGCTTTCCATGGGATTTTCTATACTGTAATACCTCAAAACGCGAATGAGCATCGACCGTGAACGTTGACGAGGAATAATTGCAGCGCTGAAGGTGAACACATATATCTATAGAGAGAAAAGCCTTATATTTTTATTAAAAAATTACACAAAATCCATCATAGAGGTGGCCAAGTATTTTTGTTTTTTAAGTGATTTGGTGAAAATTCGGAATTTACACAAAATCAAAACTAAAAAGGTTTTCGCATTGCGGCCTGAAAAGAGACTTTTCGCAAGCAACCTATATTGGTCGTTTCGAAGGGAAAAAAAACCTCTGTGACTATACGAAGTGTAGGAGTGCGGGCGAGAAAGAAAATTGGTTGGCTACATATATAGTATTATGTGACTGAATTTAAGGTCAAAATGCCAAGAAAAAGTGTAGAACTGTAACTGCTAACAAATTTCGATTTCAGAAGACAAATTATTTTAAGCAAACTTACAACAACAGCAAAAAATTAAACAAAAAAAAACGAACTCAAGAATAAAACTCGGTCAACGGGTCTCGCAAATAGCTAATATTCAGCGAAATATGAAATTATTGATTTTCTGTCGTGGCAGCATTGAACTAAAAAAAAACAAACAGGCTTGAAACTTTCAGAAATTTCTCATTTCAAACTACTATGAATTCATTTTACGTGCTGATATAAAGAAATTTCTGCGCACTTTCTGTGGCACGCGAAATTTCTTCATATCAATCGTTGGGTAATCGTAAGCTCAAACATGTTTCTGGTCTTTCTTCCCCCAAAATCCCCTTCAAGAATAATCGAACACAGTTCACTTGAGCAAAGCTACTTAATGAAAATGTCGTCGCAGTCGAGGAAACAAAGCAACATAGCTCAAATAGCGTAAACAACAGCAACCAGGACGTAAAATACTTAAATAATTTTCGGATTTGGAGAATTAATTCTATAGTAGCAACGGTGCAGGAAATGCGCTAGCAGTCAGCGTTGAATAAAGTAAAATATATAAGCAGCACAAAAGTAGTTGAGAAACTATAAAGGCAACACTCCAGCCAAATTAAATCGGTCCATCACCATTGCCTATCATTGTAAGAAAAAATCTCTATCACGAAAGTCGCCCCAACGTCGCTAAGCTCATAGCTTTAAACACACTTACACACACACACATATACGCGAGTAGTGAGCGAGTGTGAGGAGGAGAGAGCAATCAGCATTGGCACTCCGATTTAAGTGGACACAATACTTGTAGAGAAGTGTCATTTAAATAGTATCTTGGCGATACTTTTATTCCATTTTGCTTTCATCTCTCACTCTCACTCTCTCTCTCTCTTTCTCTCTCCCACCCACTTACATGCTCAATCACTGCATACGTTTTTTCGCCTAAAAGTTGATTTCGACTCTGTGTACTCAGTGCCATCAGTTTATTGTGCCATCAAGACACAAACTAATATACCCACAAAACTCATTTAGCACACATACCCACTGGGCCATACGCCATTAGCTGTTTGAACATACAAGCAAACACACAGCAGTGGGACATATACACACACCCATACACACTTATATTTATAATTATCTGATACACGCACTTCCACATCGCACACGCGCATTCGTATACAGCTCCAAGAAATTTTTCTCTTGTCAATAACACTAATATCAATACACATTTTGTTTGCCTTCAACATCATCCACCGCTTCGTACTCTCACGTGTTCTCAGCGCCAACGGTATCATCATCAGTACTACAGGCAGCCTCGTATTGAGAGCATAGCCAAAGTTAACCAGCAAACAAACAACTCACAAGCCAACGACGACGAATTGACCAACTAACCGAACCAACGAAAACGCATCGTCAGCACCGATAGTAGTCATAGGCTACAGGCCCCCGCTTTACACTGCACTTGCTCTTCGCTCTTATGCGATACCAACCAACACACTGATGCGGGCCAGTTCGTTCGAATTGTTCGTATTGATTTAAGGCTGTTGGCAAAGTGAAAATTACAAATAAAAACCAAGCGAATGTACATGCGTACGTACACACATACATACATACATATATATATATATGTATAAAGTTATAATTTTTAATACAATGTTACAATAAATACAAAAACAAAATTGAATACCAATGCAGTAGAAAAGTGCGCATAACAAATCCAAATCGAGCCAACGTTAAAAAAATTTGCTCTCGTGAATTGAGAGTTAAAAGCAACAATAACAAACAAGCAGTCATCAGCTGTCCTCGAGACACATTATTGTAGTGAAGAGACGTAATTCTGTACTAGAAATAAAAAATTTAACGACGCGACTTTCGCTGTCATTCTGCTGATATTCAACGGAATCACTAAATAAATCAAAGGTGAGTGAAACGCAGTAAAGGGGGAAAAATTATATTAACGTGTAAGATAAGTATAACCACTAACCTCAGTGGGGTGGTCTCTAAGTACATACGATGGTGATATGAAATCAAAAGCCTGAGGAATTACTTAAGTTTAGATCCGCGATCAAAGGTCCACAGTGCACTACGGTGCACTAAAAACTAACTAAGTCTGACGCATTTGCACATATTTACGCCAAAATTTAGGTTAACCAATTTTTGAGTTGATTTGATTTTGTATGAATGTCGACTAAGCTCTTTACACAGTATTCTCGACAAAATATAGACTGAGAGATATCTTTACCCTGGTGCAGTTCGCTCATTTAGAACTGCAGCATTTACGATTGTGATATTTGCGGTATCTCGGCAGTTCTGTTGCCTCACTGATATCTGGGAGTATTTGGTGCGCCCATATCCATTAAAGCAGGCGAAAATTTTCTGGTGGCATAATTATTAGGGCTCAGAATTACAAAAAGCACTCTTAAAGATGAGACCACCAGCATGGAATTTTCTCCAAAAGTTTTTGGCTTGTGAAATTCACTAACAAAAAAATTGTATGGCTATAGTTTTGCATTTCTAAATCATAAGATACTCATTGTTGTATTTGTATTTACTTGCACGAATTGTATGCCTCCAGATATGCCTGGTGTATTGGATGTAGAACATTTGTTGTTTTTGTTTTGCACGTTACTGCGTTTACAATGATTTAAAATTGTTATCCTGCTCCAATTGTAGTAGGCAAGGCTAGGAAATTGCAAAGAAAGTGCTCATCTGTTTGTTCCTCTACCTGATCTCTACAACTTCTAATTTTTTGTTTGTTTTGCAATTCGCTTTAGTTTTGTAATACAGTTTGACAGTGTAAAGGAGTAAGTTTGACATGTAAAGGAATTTATGAAAACCAAAAAAATTTCACGCTGGTAAGTTTGCCGGATTATCCGCGTTTAAAACCATACAAATCTTACCTCCTCAGGCGTCATCATCTATCTGATGTTGTACTCTACCAATGAGGTTCGAAACTTTATCCTTATCCTTTAACCTTATATCAGGAACAAATAGTCTCCACTCTTATGCAAGCTTAAGATGAGTACTTAGAGGTTGTTTTGTGCCTTTTGAGCTAAATGAATCTGCTATATTGAACTTTTTGCCATATACTTAACCCTATTTCGATAGCACAAAAAATTCTAAAAAAATATTCACTCAATTTTAAGTTATACGAGTATGGCAACAGATATGCTGCCCATCATTGATTCAATGATGAAAGGTTTGCTCAGTAAGCAGCTTTCTTGTTCTCTCTTGCCAAATCGGCTCCCTTAGCAAGACACTGGGGTAAAATTTGTAGAAAACACTTTTCATTTCCAAAATGGTCTGCTTACGAACAACAGCTCGCTAAAGAGTTTTCATCGGTATATTCAGGACTTTGGTAGTATGACATGAAATATATACCGCTTAAGTCAGGACATGATGGAGTAATTGACGCAATCCGAGATCGATGTGTGGTGAATTTACAAAGCTTTATTTCTTATGATGTGGTGATTTAAACGGAACTCATGTTTTGCAAAGAGTTACAGCAGGGAGAATTACTGAATAGTCCCGACGCAATCGATTACATTGCAGACCTCATTATAAAAGTTGGCAGAACTTGTTTCCAATGAGCTCGCCTTCCCGAGGATGGATGAAGTGTTCAGAGGAGGCTTAGAAAAGCACAGTACCAGTATGAAAGAGATTCTCATAAAAACCCATCTACCGGAATCGGCTTAAAACCATAGGTCCTTCCATTTGTGGAACGCGCGCTACAAATAGGAGGAGGATCTCGGCCAAGCACCTAACAGAATTCTACGAGCCAATTATTTATTTATTTTTAACAAAATAGTTTCATATTGGCGAAGCTATGCAACTTCGCGATCGGTTTTAAATTTAAAAATTAATTCACAAAATAAAATCTTGGTTTAAGTGAAATAATTTCTTGTTTTAATAATAGACTTGGCAATTTCCGCCAATAAATTCTATTTGTACTATTATTTATATTCAAATATTAATTAAAATTAATTTTTTAAATCATTCGCAGTTTCTTTCCCTTTAAGTAAGAAAATACTCTTTTGCTACCATTTTCACCAAAAAGGATTTAATATTTTCCAGTTTATTCACCTTCTTAAATACAACCTTGTGTAAGGGAGTGTCAAAAATCGAATGTCACTAGTGAGCAAACCTTTAATAATTCAATGCTGTTCATCTAAACAAAAATCCAAATGAACTACCACAACAGCGAGAGTTCAAATAAATTGGAAAAATATCAAACTGCTTTTTGAACTTTTAAGCACTGTGTAATACACAATATTCGAATACTTAGAGAACTAAATTGATATGAAAATTAAAATTAAAATTAAAATGAAAATTTAAATTAAAAGGTGAATATGCATCATTACTGTACTTATATAAAATTTATAGTTTCATGTGAATGTAAATTTTTTCCTTGATGGCATTGAGTGTCACAGGGTTAAATTCGCGAGCACGAATCTCAAACACCTGGTCCGTTATAAGCTGAAATTGTTTAACGAAGGCGAATGGCAAAAATGCCGTTTTATTTGCTTATTCTACACTACAACGAACGAATGGCAAAAAAAAACGCTACATACCTACAGTACATTCAGACGTAATTTATGAAAATAAAAAAAGTCAATTTCATCAGCCGAAGACACTGAATGAACCCGCGCAACCTTTTAACGGTTGCGCTAATTAAAAAAAATCCTTTTATTTGTTTATTTACAGTACATTTAGATGCAATTTATGAAAACAAAAACAAATCAATTTTTCGACCCAATATTCTGAATGCACCCATGAGCGCTTAAACGGATGCGCAAATTCTATAAAGTTTATAAAACAACTTAAAAGCATGTTTAAGGTTTTTTGTTAATTAGTTCCAACCATTCCTAACCAGAAAATATCATGATGCCTAAGCTTCGCTGAGGAATATTGAACTTATTCATTCAATTGATTTTTCTTGCTGAAAGTGTACACCTCTGTACACCTCGAGGTTGGTGATTATAGGTACGTAAGTGAAATGGTTAAAGTGCCAGTCTGGCCCTTCTCAAGTAGCACTAAAGTGCCGTTTTGATACCATTATGAGACCTCCAACAGGCAGATATCTACAGCCAGCCAGGAGGAGGAGATTGATTGGACTTAGGTTGCCGCACTGCCCCAGGCTGTCGAAAGGCTGTCGAAGAAAGGAGCACCTAGTGACCTTAGTCGTCTAGCTGCCAAACCCGGGCATTTACAGAGAAAATGCTCTACAGTCTCTTTCTCTGAAAGGTCCCCACAGCTTCTGCAATGGGGGTTAAATGGTAACCTTAGCTTTTCCACGTGTGTGCCGATTGTCCAGTGACCAGTAAACGCAGCTACAAGTTTAGAAATTGAATGGCGAGGAGTCCAAAGGTGATTTAGAAGCTACATAAAAATTTCAAAACCCCGAACTGGTGCGTCAAAGATGGAGCATTGCACTAAGAAATTATTCTCTCTTGAGTCTAAAAATCTTCTTCTTGAAAATAAAAAACTCTTAAAACAAAATCAGTACGTATGTATGTCAAATGAAATTTGTATTTGCCACTGCTTCCTTTTACTGAGACTCGAAAAAAACTACCAATTATTTCTCATTTAAGCAACTATTTTAAAATATACTATTTACGAGTCTCTAGGACCTCAAAATAAACCAAGGTATGTGATCAGTTTATGTTTATTTTTATAAGTACACGGCCACCGTAGCTGAATGGGTTGGTGCATGACTACCATTCGGAATTCACAGAGAGAACTTAGGTTCGAATCTCGGTGAAAGACCAAAATGAAGATAAACATTTTTCTAATAGCGGTCGCCCCTCGGCAGGCAATGACAAACCTCCGATTGTATTTCTGCCATAAAAAAGCATCTCATAAAAATATCTGCCGTTCGGAGTCAGCTTAAAACTGTAGGTCTCTCCATTTATGGAACAACTTCAAAACTCACGCCACAAATAGGAGAAGGAGCTCGGCCAAACACCCAAAAAGAGTGTACGCGCCAATTATATATACATATATACTTACTTAGATGGCACTAGAACCGTATGTCGGTATTAGCCGGATCTAAAACATTGCGCCATCTGCCTCGGTTAGCTGCTTCCTGGTGACAATTGATGAATCCGAGCGCTTTCTGGAACTCTATTTTAGGTATAGCCATCAGAGCCGTCCTCGATCTTTCCATGACTTCCTCTTGGCTGTTAAAACGTTGTCCCCCTAGTGATTTTTTACCTCGATTGAATAGCAAAACAATGTCTAGGGGCCATATCAGGCGAATTTCATGGTCCTTGGATGGTACTCATTTCGTTTTTAATGGAAAATGAAATTTAATGAACGGATAATGATGACACTGTGTGACGATGCGTTATCAGGGTGCAAAATCCACGAGTTGTTGCGCTCCAAAGCCTTTCTTTTTCCAAAAAAAGTGCGTGTAGCGTAGTACACATAACAGAAGTGATACTTTCAACGCAGACAAAGAAAGAGGGAGAGACCCTAGAGAGAATTAGAGAAAGAGAAAGAGAGAAATTCACAACATTTGCAGAGAATACAAGTAGACAAAATTTACAAAAAACGGAGAAGGGTGGAGCGGTGTAGGTAAACGCCGAACACAAACCGTGGCAACAACGCGCACTACTCCGAGCGTTGATCACCCGCACGAAAGCAGCGATTCCAGGACCGCAGTAACGGTACAAATTACCGCAAGACAATACCAATAAATCCGACGATGGATAGCTCTTTATAGTACGCACAAGCACTAGTCAGGAAACGGAAATAAGCGCCAAAAAATAGGCAGTGTTATTTCTCACTAGAAATTAAGGTATGTATGTAGCTCTCTCTCTTCTTTTCCTCTACGTCACATCTTTTTTCTCTCTCGCGGAACGAAAATGCCCAAAACATTGCATGGCCTTCTCCATTATCGCTCGTCCATTGACGCCTAAGAAGTTTCACTCCAATAATAAATTTTGTTAACTGTCTGACCTTCTGGCAAGAATTCATTGTACACCACGAGTTTTCAATAATCAAAGGAAATCTGAATAGCCTTCTTCCAAATGGGGGGCATTCGCATGAAAAGTACTGAATGGATTCTGTCTCTTACTCAGCTATGTAGCACCTGCAGAAATAGACAGTCGTGTGGGCAATGGTCCAGTGCCGCGTTAGTACTCCCGTGATGAATTATATATACTTTTTTGAAAGCCTTAGTCAGTTTTGTGTTCTTATTTCTGTCGTTGGCCGTCACCACATAAATGCGCTAATATGCAGATATCCGGATTATTTCACCTGCAGCCGGTAGCTGTTTTAGTATTATTTCTAAAGTTATGAATACAATAATTCTTATATTTTTTTATGTCCATATATAGCTCGGAAGTAACACATTACATATCATTGAAGCCGATTAGGGAGTAGAAGTTGCAAACAAGAAGTAGAGAATTTCTTTCGTAGGATAGGTGGTATATCTCATGTGAAACTTCGTATATTCCTTTTATAAACCCAGTGTATCTATGGTTTTGAAACAAGTTGAAACATTGAAACAATACAAAATACTTTTTTTTGTTCAAATTAACGAGGCTCCGGTAATGGATTATGGTGGTGAGGGCAAAAAGAAAATTCAAATATATAAAATATGTACGGTAACTTATATTGAAATTTTACGAAATAATTTTTCAATACATACTAAGGAAATTACCCCTAAACACATATTTTGTTTTGACTTAATTCTCACATTTAAAAAAAAAATCCAACTTAGATGTATTAATTTTTTTTACGGCAAATATCTGTGAATTTTATGGCAAATATTTTTGGGGTACATTTTTACGGTAGATGTTGTCATATCTATATTTATGGACCGCCTTTATAAAATAAAAGAAATAGGCACTTTCATTGAGAAGCTAGAGGGTTAAAATGTTCCACAAAAATGTTTAAAATGTAAGGACTACATAATTTCCTATGTCGAATTCCTTTATTAATGTGCAAATGGACTGAGAAAACTTTTTTTGTTGGGTTCTGTGGTATAATCAACATAAAATTTCAAATATAGCCATTATTTTTTACTCACCCTATGATCAAAAAGTACCGGCAATGTTTAATTTAAACGAACCGCGCACGTGGGAACCGGTCCATACTTTTTTCTTATGTTGGTAGGACTGTAAGACACACATCTGTAACTTTTTAGCGCCAACGGATCATTAGTGTCTGCTTGGGCAGCCAGAAATGTGGGCAAGCAATTCACGGATTTTGGATGATGATAACGCGCCATCGCACCGAGCCCAAATTGTGATGGATTATTTGACCAAACACCAAGTAAATACCATCGTGCAAGCATCGTACTCACCTAATATGGCCCCGTGCGACTTCTCTTTGTTTTCCAAGTTGAAGTTACCACTTCGTGGAAGGAGATTTCAGTCGATAGATTAGATCAAAGAGAATGCGACGAAAGAGCTGAGGGCCATCCCTTCGTCGGCCTACCAGGGGTGCATGGAGGACTGGGTTAAACATTGGCACATGTGTGTTGCTTCAGACGGGTCATATTTTGAAGGAGAAATCAAACTCTGTTTTATTTTATTTAAATATGCCCGGTACTTTCGGATCATAGGGTACCTAGTTTGACTCTCCTCCGAAAGAAGATTTTTTCCGAATAGAAATATTTTTGAAAATTTGGAGACGTTTTCCGGGGAACAGTCACTACGAGTATGAGCAAAATATTAGTCATGCACAACTCAACTCGGCTATAGTCGACCGCTGGTATTTACGCCACAGTACTTGTATCGGGTGTTTTTAGCTGCATGAGAACTGTCGATATCGATAACGAATGGCTTAACAGCTGAAAATAGCACACTGTGTCGGCAATTCTGTTCTGAAAAATTTGGCAAATCATCATGAATCGTTTAACGCTAGACCAACGCTTCTAAATTGTAAAAATTTACTTTGAAAAAAAATAAATCTGTTCACGAAGTTCATAGAACACTTCGCCCATTTTACGTGCGGTTTACCGTCTGGCGGCATCATTGCTCCGGTCTGTCAAAATGAGGAATGAGATGGCTCTTACCGTGAATTGCGAGTACTATCGAGCCATGCTGACTGAATTTTTGTTTAAAACAATTAACCAGCTAGACATCGACGATATTTGGTTACAATATTAATCAAGCAATATTCAAGCCACCATTGACGCCATACGGCCAGATATATTAGAAAAAGTAGTCAAAAATTCGATTGATTGAATGGACTAGTTGACTCGTAAACGAAAAAATTCATTTCAATAGAATTGTTGAGGTTAGGTTTTCAAGTTGGCACTACTTTTTTCGTAGATGGTCTTTTTGACAGCTGTCACTTGATTTATGCTCAGTTTGGTTTGTCATTTCATAATGAATAGACTTACACCTGAACAAAGTTTGCAAATCGTGCAAATTTATTACGAAAATAATGGTTCGGTTCGCGCGACGCATCGAAGAAAATTTTGTTCAGCGATGAAGCTCACTTTTGGTTGAATGGGTATCATTTTTAAAACATAATGGCAAACCCTTATCTTTATAATAAAGCAAAATTCTTGGCCATAACATTAAATTTTATACGTTTTATTTCCTCTTGAAAACCTAACCTCTAAAAAAACACCCTATACTTTCACTTTAAGTTTTCAAGCTTTTAATAAAAAACAGTTACATACACATAATTTGTATTATATAGCATTTAAAGCTAATTGCAAATGAGGATTGAAGAAACTACTCTTTCAATATAAAATTAGTTAGTTGTTGTCGTGAAGTAATAAATGTCTTAATGGGCGCCATGCACGAGTGCTCACCGTTCAGCAATTTCTTTTATCTGCATCATACTGACACATCCTGTTTTTTTTTTTTTTTTTCATTATCACTATCTCCACCAATTATTTATTACTCTGCCTAATTTTTTTATGTGCCACAAACACAGACTCTCTATGTGGCAATAAAACACGGCACAAATAGAAATGAAATTGAAAACGAAATTTGAATACGCCAATTTAACGCCATGTTTGCATATTTTCTTCTTGAGCATTGCGTCACAAACCACTTCATAGGTGAACGATAGCATGTAAACGTGCCAAAACCTTTAAAAAATTTCCATTCGCCAAGAAGCTATGTAGTAAAGTGTTGGTTTCTCTAATATAAACACACATACATGCACATATATACAGATACATGCGAGTATTTATAAATGTGTACGTGAATGTAAACATGCTCACACGCGCCATCTTAAGCACACACATACTTTTGTCGTAGCCTTCACACACCAGTCTGTAATCCCCTTCATCTTTTCAATCAAAAGAATCGCATCTTGCCTTAACAAAGGACACAGAGCAGAGAGTTCACTTATAAAGTAGCGATGTGGACGAGCAGTGATGATAACATTAAGACGATACCAATGAGCAAAGATGTGCACAAAATCACACTCACATTCATATGTATACAAGCCACATACAAGCCAAATTAGAGGCCAAAACGTGGGGTCGCACGCAAACCGCAGTATAGGCAACCGGGCAGCCAAGCTGGCGAGGAGCATTTTATACTTTTTCCTTTATCTACAACTACTATTTATGAGTTTGTAATTTTTTTTTTTTTTTTTTTGTTAGCAATAAAAAGTGTAATGCATTTTCGTTCTTTGCCCGAGGCTGTAATTTGTTACCGAACGGCTCTGACCTGCCAGCTTACCAGCCCACCAATCCTGCGCTCGTGCAGCAAAGTAATCAATAGCATTAAAATATTTGTTTGTATATTTGCGTGTGACCCCATGTTGCTACTTTTATAAACGCTACATCAAATATTAATAAGAGCTTATACTATACATATGAATATATAAAAAATAACTATTTTCTCCACTCCTTACATTGCGAATTGCCTTTTGCCGTTAGCCCTTAAACCGATTTACCAACTAACTTTCATTCTTTATTTGCTACGCATACGACAAACAGTTTATCACGTCTCCCCTAACCATGCACTTATTGTATTGTAGTATTTGCTTGCATGTGAAGAAATGTGTGCTTGGGTGTGTGTGTGTGTGTATGTCTGCTATAATTTTCTTTCATAAATCGCCTTGAGCAGTTCGAACGGCTGCGAAGAAGTGTAAGTTCTCTGCTAAACAAGCATCGTTGTGTGAGCATATCTCTCTATCGCATCTCTTTGCCTTTCTTTTCTCGCATCCACTCTCTTGTTCGCTCACCTCTGCGCTCTTTGCCTTTCTTAACGGATTTTAATCTCTCAGTGTGATTTGTTATCATTTAGTTGAATTCTGTTCGCTCTTGTTTCGCACGATTTTGAAAGGCACTGGCATGCTTGAGAGTATGTGCGTGTAATGGTGTGCGAATGTATGTCAGCTGAGCTTTTATATTACGATTCTTTTCGTTTTCATTATTTGCGACAGAAATATAATATCCTTTTTCTGCGGAACCTACTTACGCTAGTATAGTTATTAATAAACGAACAGCAGTGCGATTTTAAACCCAATAAAATATGTATGTGTGTTTTATTTTAAATAATAAATATTTTTAAATTTTTATTCATTTAGTTTCCATCACTTTGCGCTCACTATAGATAAAAGTGCCAAATAACTGTTATTGCGAATCGTCTTTTTGAAATTATTATTCAAATTTAATGAGCGAAAGTAATGATTTTACCTTTCTCTTCTTCATTTGCGCTTTTGTAATTCATAACCAAAAATCACGCACGAATAATTAGAATGGATTAAAGACACGTGAAAATTTGTAATTGAATAGACTGCAATGCGGGCACTGTGAATACACCCATTTGACTAAAATTAAGGGCAATATAATAAGATCACCACATTTTGATAAATTTTTATCAGGATCTGAAACTAGTACTCAACATCAAACGTTCCAGACACTATAGCTTTCAACGCCTTACCCAGCTTCCAAATTTGTCACCTGAGCAAAGCACCGAAAGCTATAGCGCTGCAACGCTTTGTACAGACTTCTTGCATTAGCGCGCCCACGATTTAGGTGGAGAATTGAAGAAGAAGTTTTTCAGAGATATGAAGTGACATTGCGCCATGCGGACGGTACAAGCCGCAGTGGCGGTAGTTTATAAAGTATAAAAAATTCACAACGATTTGTGTATGTAGCATAAAATTCATTTCATTAAGACCCAACAATTTCAGAGGATAGTCATTGATATGCCAATGAATACAAACTCTCTAACCTAGGAAGTTTTTTATGCAGAAAAACCTTCCTTAAGAACGAAAGACCTTGAAAGACCAAGGGGAAAACAAGTTGTTATAATTTCCGTCAATTTGCAAAACTCACACTTCGTTTTGTCCGGATCATATTACAGCATGTGACAGTAAAAGTTATCTGGAAAATATTTTATATGCAGGTGAAACTACAAACCAGTTTCCCAGTTTTTCATTTTCTCAACAATTCAATTCTTGTAAAGGACTCTAAAATTTCAAAGTATTAAATTTTCAAAAAATGGTTGGAAATAATTATACTCACTCCTTGATATGAGCACGGATTACAAGCGAAAGAGGATATATTCAGTTATTAAAAGAATAAAATTTGAATAGGTCGAGCCAAGGAGCACCAAGAAATTTGGTGGCTCCTATAACACTCAGGCTAAAAAGCACATTGTATTTAGAGCTCTAGAAAAACGGTAGATAGTCAAGGAGGAAAGGAGAAAAGTATCGGAGAAAGAGATAGGAAAGAATAGAGACAGAGACAGAGGAAGTAGTCCTGTGAGAACTTTCCAGATTCTTTGGTAAATCTGTAAATAACCTCCAGTTTTAGAGAGCGAATATTATCCATGCTCACGACATCGGAACCCAAAACTCGTAGCCTTGCTCTAGCAAAGGCAGGACACTCACAGAGAAAATGGTCAGTGCTATCCGCCTCCTCCAAACAAGACAGGCATACTGGATTCTCAATGATTCCACTGGTGGCTATATGCTGACTCCATGGGTTGTGTCCTGTAATAATACCGACCATCAACCGAACGTCTTTCCTTCCAAGTTTTAGTAGCAAGTTAAAAGAATACTTTTTTTACTTTTCGCCAGATCAAATATGGCACAATACTGTCCTATGAAATATTATGAAATTTGAACTATTTTGAAAAATATATTATATATATTTCAAAGTTATTCATATGAAGTAATGCTAACATCATTTGCTTTTTTTATAAAAAAGTAATACAAAATAGTTGAGCTTTCCTCTTACGACATTAAGTATACGCAATGGATGCCTTTGCCTACGTTTTCCCTTTTGAAACTTGAAAGCCATTCAAAACTCCAAAATTTATGTGAAAATGAGGAGCTGAATATGCAGAATTACTATATAAAATCATATAGTCTCATGGGCCTTCGCTGAAATAATACAGAAATGAAATCTCTTAGCCTCACAAGGAATGAATTGAGATCCCTAGCATATATGTAACTGTGTTCGTTGGCGCAGAGGAGTAGTTGCCACCTCACTCACTCACTACATTAAATTTAGAAAAATTAACAAAATCATAGAACTTATCATGTTACAGTCTATTCTATCCCCCACAATTGAATGGGTCTCCCAGATGTCCTTTTAGGTTTGTACTCTTCAATATCCTTGGAAATTTTCTTAACAGCAGAAAAAAACATAAGAAATGCTTTTATGAGTATATATAATTATATGTATATAAATAAAAAAATGCTTGTTAGCTTCATTTGCGCGTTTGTGTGTGTGTGTGTAGTAATTGCTCACACGCTTACACAAATAGTTCTTGTACACGAGAAGCAATAAAGCTAGAAGCATAAAGTTTTGACAGGTTTTAATTAAAAATAATAGTCTCTATTAAGGTTTTTCTTTTTGCCAACTGCCAAGGAAAATGAACAGGGATATTAAAGAATAAAAGTGTTGAAGGACATTCTTTACATATTTAAGAAAGTATAGCTGTAAGAAAAATTTTATAATTATTTTTATTTTAATTTTTTTATTTTTTTTATTTCTTAAATTAAAAAAACATAAAAGTGATTATGTTTTCCCAAATAAAGCTCTCTTAAAAACAATATTTTACCATAAAATATTATATTAAAAATTTAATATTTTCCAAAACAAATTTTTCTAAAATGTTTATTTAAACAAAATTTTTTTATCATAAAATAATTTTTTTTTATTTTATACCTAAATTCTCAAAATTGCATAAAACTCAAAATTAAACATTTTTTTCTCAAAGTTTTTTTTTGGAATTTTATCAGTTTATATATTATATTTTCCATTAACTCCTTGTGGGGCATAGAGCGTCAACAAATCCAGATCCTCGCGGGTACGGTTTTGCACTATAACCCTCAGGTTGTACGCGGTCTTCCAACTGAACGCCCTGCTGTAGGAACGGATTCCACTTTGACGCTTAGCCACGTTGTTGTCGTCTTTTCGAAGTGTGTGTACAAACCATTGCCATTTCCTTCCGCACTTCACAGGCAATCTCGATCTGATTGGTGGTCCTAAGCAACTCAGATTTGCTTATTTTACGGGTCCAAAAGATTCATAGTATGCTTCGGAGACTGCAGTTGACGAAGGTGTTTTGTGATTGTCACTGTAACCTTCCAAGTAGTGCACCCATATAGCAGCACAGATTTAATGTATGCTTTGAATATTTTCAGTTTGATACCGACGCGTATGTTGTTGTTCTGCCATAGAGGCGCGAGAGTACCAAATGCAGACTTCACTTGGCATACTCTTTATTCAACACCTATGTCAGAGCCTCCACCTGCGTCGACAATACTGCCGAGGTAGCAAAACTACCCCACGCTCTCAAACTGCTGCCCATCGACGTCGAACGACTCAGAGGTGGTACTTTAGAGATACTTGGATTTAGTTTTATTGACGTTGATTTTAAATCCAGTCGAACGAAGTTGCTGTTGTACGGACGTTGTCATAGCCTCAAGATCAGAAAACTTGAGTGACAGTAAGCAGATGTCATCGGCATGGCTCAGGTATCTCAACATGGTTTTATCAAGCTTCCATTGAATTCCACGTCGATCACCGACAGGAAAAGTATAGGTTATCATATCTTCGATAACCATCAGTTTACTTTTATTATATTCAAGCCTATAAATAAATGAATTTTTTTGGACAAGGGTATTTTTCAAAACTGACAAAAAACAAAACTTTTCCCAAAAAAACTTTAAATACAAAATATAATTTTTTTCCAGAAGATTTTATATTTATCTTAAAAAACAATTAAAAACATATCACAAAAAATCTAAAAAGAACTGAAAATGTTTCACTTTAAGAAGCTGTACTCCATTTATTGTTTACTTTTTGTTATAAAAAAAAATTTTAAAGCATATTCTATTCTAAAGAATTAAGAAAGTTTTTTTTTTTAATAAAAATATAAAAGAAAACCAAATATATTTCAGTTTTAAGCACTTTATACGAAAATTTTAGACATTAATAAATTTCAAAAATATTATTTTTTTCTTTTTAATTTTTCAATTTACTTCTTATTATCCTCAAGCCTCGAAATAAACTAATTTGCAAAAATTAAAAATTTTTTTTTCAAAACTCTTCAGTTTACTTCTTATAAATTTTTTTAAGACACATTTCATTCTAAAGAATTAAAAAAAAAGTCTTTATAAAATTAGAAAAAGCCGAAGATATTTAAGTTTTAAAAACTGTATACCAAAAATTTTCAGTATTGAATAAATCTCAAAATATAAATGTTTTCCCAAATTTTTTAATTTATTTCTTATTATACTCAAGTTTACAAGTAAATTAAGTATCAAACAAAAAGTATTTTTTTTTAAGTACATTTTTGTAGTTTTTTTTTTATTCAAAAGTAATTTTTTTTAATATTAATTTATTCCTTATTGTTCAAGTCTACAAATAAACATTCTTTCAAAAAAATTTACAACAACTCCCAAAATGCTTGGACTACTTCAAATGGGATCGCTCAACTACCGGGTGTTTATTTTTATAAAACAAAAATATACCTGAAATTATTATTTTTATTATAATCTGGTCGATAATTTCGTGGCATAGACATCCGGCTCGATCAATCCAATTTCTGACTACTTTCTACAATAAACCTGGCCGTATGGCGTAAAGTATGACTTGAATATTGCAATAAATCTTGACAATCAATTGACTCGACAATCGGTTGATCTTAACTTGCGCTGTGTGGC
This sequence comes from Anastrepha fraterculus, assembly GCA_037575425.1. Lineage (NCBI taxonomy): Eukaryota > Metazoa > Arthropoda > Insecta > Diptera > Tephritidae > Anastrepha > Anastrepha fraterculus. The sequence goes on along the minus strand of JAYXIM010036202.1, from coordinate 19,599 downwards.
AAGTTACGCCATCTTATTGGGACCAAATATGCTCGATGTTTAACTGAATTATTTTTGGCAACAAAAATTGAGTCAGCAGGACTCGATAGCTCTCGCCATTCACCGTAACAGAAGCTCCCGCCTTTCGAAAGAAATAATGACCCATAATACTGCCAGTGCTCTACGAACTTCGCGAGCAGATTTATTATTTATATATATATATATATATATTTTTTTTCAAAATAAATATTCATGTTAAATGATTCATGTTGATTTTTCAAACCTTACTGAACAGAAATCTCAACACAGTTTGCCATTCTCAGCTGTCAATCCATAGTTATCGATATCGATAGTTCGTATGCTGTTAAAAAACACCTGATGCTGCTTGTCGCTTTTATCAAAGTCAGCTAACGAATATCAAGCATCATTTTTTGAATGGCCAGCAACTCATCGATACACATTTTCAATACCACTGACCCGCTTTGCATACTTAAGTCTCTGCCTGCTGAAAATATTTTAAAATTTATTTATTTTGATAAATGAAAAGATTTTGGGCAATTAGATAAAATCTACTATTTAAAACAAAATAGTTAAATAACTAAATAGCTGAAAGCTGCTCGTAACGCTTTTGTGTTGAATAAATCCACTGAACGAAAAAATAGAGAGGAATCTGGCAAAGCGATTATGAAAGAGGAAGGGTTGTAGAGTTTCGGAGCGTCAACCATTTTGTCCTTGAACGACAATACTTTTTTCGTACAGTGCATTTAAATTTTCTTTTTTTTAATAATTTTTTGTTTTTTTAATTATTTGAAAAAATTCTTATAAAACTAAATTTGCCGTGAATATTGAATGAAGTTGTCTGAAACAAAATTTAATTACGCATATTTTTATGGAATATTTTAACCCGATATTTCTTACCCGCGGGCCATTTCGGCCCTTATTTTAAAATTCTGAAAAATATTAAATTTGTAGAATCGAATGACAATTCGCATAGAAATATTTCCAAGAAAGTTTCAGGAAGTGTCTGCACATATAAAACAAAGTGTGCCATGAGGAAAGCACGCCATGAATTTGTTTCCAACGCTATTAAGCGCTTTGTGCTCCTTCACAAGTGATACACCGCATTCTTGTTATTATTATTAGTGCAGCTGGAGTGGCAGTCCTTGGCCGGATATAAATCCGAATCGTTCCGCTAACGTCGAATCAACTGAGGTGGGAAGGACAGCATTCGTGTCATTTTGTTTGGCTGTCGCACATTGTAAATTTATTTATTTGTTCCTTGACTGATAATAAATAAAAAGTAAAAAATTAAATAAATATTTTCAAATATTGACTAGGTTGCACTAAAGGGTGACTAAAAGCAACAATAAATTATTATTGATTAAAACTTAATTTTACACTGCCTGCGTGCCACAATAAATTATCCTCTTATCCAGCATAGTGCAGGTTTTTATTGAATACACAAAGTGACCTTCTCACTCGCAGTCTTTTCGTGTGTTCATTTTTTTGTTTTTATTTTTATTTTTGGTTTTGCTTTCTAGTATTGGCACATAAGCTCTAATTATATCACATTTTTCAGTAGTTGAACAAATATTCCAGTTCATTGCAGGTGGGCGTGGAAATATAACAAATATTGCGCACAACCCCTTGCGGCTATAAATTTTATTAATGTTCCTGTTTGACGTTTTAACTTTTGCTTTTTCTTGCTCTACTCCCAATTCTTTCTGTTCCACTGCGGTAGCTGCCATTCTTTTCACACAAATGATGCTTGAATGTGGGTTAAGTAGTTGGCATTGCAATAACAGACTGCGATGTCCTTTTGGCTTTCTTGGTATCGTGTTCCCACATTTGCTACATAGGAGGCCAGTTTTCTAGTATATCCATTTATCGTTTTATTACCTTCTTTTAGGGTGTGACTTTAGTCTCATTTCACCTATCCTTCTGTAGACATATACTTTTTAGAAAGATATTGCGTATTATAAAAGCGAGCGTAAAAATTGCCGTTGAGCCTCTAGACTTTATTCCGCGAAATTACCATAGGGAAATATAAATAGATAATGCGATTCGAAGAACGAACGAACGAGCAAGTGAAATAAAACAAAATTAATTTAATTTAAAAATCATCTGAGATTACATAGTCGTAAGGCAGCTTATTTTTTCCACAAAAATCCTGCATTATTATAAAAGTTTCTATCGTTTGCTTTCATTCTTTTTTCCATTAATTTCTCCCACAAGTATTGACACACAAGCCACTGCAGACAAGATATAAGAGATATGACAGCAGTTCCATGTCAAGCGGTCCAATTATTTTAGACAAGATCGCCAGTTCTTCCAAAAATTTGTTTGTTTATGGGCCTGAGTAGAATAAGAAACAAATTAAAAATTTCTGAAAAAAAATTTTTAATTTTTAGATTTATGCAATGTTGAAAATTTTGTTATGAAAATTTTAAAAGTGAAATACCTTTGGTTTTTTTAATATTCTCCTAAAGTTTTTTTTTAATTCTTCAAAGAAATATACATTAAAATAGAAATTCTACAATTGGAGCTGAAAAATCTAATCTAAGCTGAAAAATTTTGAAAAAAATTGTAAATTCTAAAAATTGGTTTATATGGAAGCTAGAGTACAATAAGAAATAAATCGACATGTTTTTTAGAAATATTTACAAATTTGAGATTTTTTTAATGTTGCAAACTTCGGTATGGAATTTTTAAAAGTGAAATATGTTTGGTTTTTATTAATATTTTTATAATGTTTTTTGTAATTGTTTAGAATAAAAAATGCTTAAAAAATCTCTATAATAAGAATTACATTGAAAAATTTTGAATAAGCTTTAATATTTCAGGAAACTGCTTTATTTTTAGTATTCAAACTTAAAGCAAAAATTTTTGAAAACAAATTATAATTTTGAGATTTATTCAATGCTGAAAATTTTATAAAAAAACCTTTTCAAATCATAAACTCGTTTTAATAATGTTTTTTATTATATTTTTTTCTTCTGTAATTGTTTAGGATAAATATAAAATATTTTTGGGAAAAATTATATTTTGTGTTGAAAATTTTTGGCTAAAGTTTTATTTTTTTGTCGGTTTCGAAAAACAACTTTTTCCAAAATAAATATGTATTTATAGGTTTGAGTATAATAAAAGCAAACTGAAAAATTGTGAAAAAAAATAATTGGGAGTTTTATTCAATGTTGGAAATTTTGATATTTAAAAGTTAAAAAAAAAATTTAATTTTTAGTAAATATAAAATACATTTTTTATTCTCCTACAATGTGATTATTTATAATAATATTTCATTTAAAAAAGTAAATAAATATTTAAAAAAGGTTTTGGAAAAAAATTTATTTTTTAGTTCAAAATTAAAAAAAAAACTGCGTAATGGGATGTTTTTCAAAAATGACAAAACAATTTAAATATTTCCCAAAAATATTTGTTTTAATTTTTTAGTATAAAACAGACTTATTATAAGCCTGTAACGTAATTACTTATATTCCTATTACATGAGATCAATAAATAAATACTATATAAAAAAAATTTGCAAAACCAAAAAAATTTCAAAAATTTTTTTTTTTTACTTTTTGGAAAAAAATGGTTCTGAGGCGATGTTTTACAAACATTACAAAAAAAATTGCTTCTTTAACAAAAAACTATTTAAAATTTTTTTAAAATTCGCAAATAAAAAATAAAAATAAAAATAAAATAATAATAAAAAATATGAATTAAGTTAATTACTTTTTTTTTAATTTTTGGGAAAGCACTTGTTTTGAGAAATGAGAAATTTTGTTGTTTCATAAATGAGAAAAAAATTGTTTCGCAAGCATTTTTAACAAAAACTAAAAATTGTTTCCAAAGAAAAAAATTATAAATTGTATCATAAAAAATTATAAAAAAAATTATTTGCTGAAAAGAACCGAAGGTATTTCACTTTAAAAGACTTTATGCCCAAATTATCAATATTAAATAAATCTCTAAATTATAAATATATTTTCAAAATTGTTTCAGTGTACTTCATATTGCAATCAAGCCTACCAATTTCAAGTAAGCCAATTTTCAAAAAAATATGGGCCAATGACCAAAGTACTTGGATCACTTGACATGGTATCACTCCGAAGTTAAGTTAAGTTGGTTGTGGCAAATAAAAAAAAAAAAGTATTATGCAACTTGCTAGAAGAGAATAAAAAACAAGGAAACCCATGAAAAAGGATCTTGTGTGGTACAAGCTAACGTTTACTAGAGCGTAGTTGCATGTCACTAGAAAATTCCGAAGATGATTTTTCCACTCCTGATAGTTTCTTAGGTGAATTAACGAAGTGAAAACCATGAAGTCTAGGATTATTCCATGATAACCTTCTCCAAAAAGTTGCAGCAGTAGGTAGTTGAAATAAAGTTGGCTCTCAGCCACATAATTTACTATCATTTCTTCCTTGTCATTCCAGCTTTTTCGTTATATTCGGCTCACTTTTCAGAGTCAAAAAACAGATACTCTCCGCTCTCATTATTTTATTGACGTTGGTATGCCAGTAACTTTTTCTTCTTCTGATATATTTCTCGGTTGCTGTGCAGTTGTAATTCTCGACGCTAAACAAACTCCTGCAGTTCTTAGACCGACGCCAAAGCAAAATCGATTCATACGCCTTGGAAATCGCATACCTCGGTGTATTGGTTAAACGAAAGGATTGCAAAGTTGGAGTTTAATATTATTGTTCGATTAAAATCCACACTTTGTCGAGAGTTGTGGTGGTGTTAGCACGTGAAGATCCTTATAGCATTACCTTAAAGCAAAAACCTGAACCCTCACTGAGGATATTCGTACGCATATTGGTACCTCTCATGATAAGTAGCGTTCAATTTCAGCTCCACGGAGGCATATAAGCAAGGCATCTTCAGATTTGTTTGAGTTTATACATATTTTGATTTTAATTCTGAAGTCCACTTCAAAAAATTATACCGTAAAAATGCATTTTTGTTACTTTTGTTTTTTAACTTAAAAAACCCCTCCATATGGAGCACTTTGAGCTCGTACTTGTACCAGAAATAACATCTTGAAGGATATATAGTGCCAGTCTGCCTTCTAAATAGGAAAAGACCCAAAAACACATTTAGAAGATTTGAATAAAAAAATCTTCATGGAGAGCTTGTGGAGTATAACTTTGGTATATTTTACACATAGAGTACCATCCCGGAGCAGTGTAGTGAAGGTAGTAGTCTGGTCAAATACTCATTTTTTTATAAAGGGGCCGATGTTGAATGTAAGCCACACCTAAACGTCAAGCTTTTTTCTGCATTTTATTTAAAACTTTTTCAATTTTAGACTAACTCAATTTGAAGCATGGAAAGATACACAATCAAGCAACACGTTAAAGTTATTCAGGCTTATTATGAAAACGGGCGTCCAAATCAAAATGCATATCAAAGAAAATCATCTTCAGTGATGAGGCACATTTTCACCTCAGTGGATTCGTCAATAAGCAGAATTTCCGCACTTGGGCGAATGATAATCCAAGAGTGTTTGCCGAAAAACCAATCCACCCACAAAGAGTGACTGTTTGGTGCGGTTTATGGGCCGGCGGCATCATTGGGCCCTATTTTTTCCAAAATGAGGCCGGTCAGGCAGTTACTGTGAATAGTGTTCGCTATCGTGTGATGATAACGAATTTTTATGGCCCGAATTGGAAGATATGGATGTGGACGATATGTGGTTTCAACAGGACGGTGCCACTTGTCACACAGCTAACGAAACAATGGCTCTTTTGCGCGAAAAATTAGATGGCCGAATAATCTCACGTCGGGGCGATGCCAATGGGCCGCCAAGATCTTGTGATTTGACACCGTTGGACTTCTTTCTTTGGGGTTATTTGAAAGAAAAGGTGTACGTCGATAAACCAGCAAAAATTCAAGAGCTAAAGGATGAGATAATTCGGCACATTAACGGCATAGAACTTCACTTATGCCTCAGCGTCATCGAAAATTTGGACCATCGGATGGAGGTGTGCCGCCGAAGCCGCGGCGGCCATTTGGCCAATAATTTGTTCCATACGTAATTGAACTATACTAGTATTGTCCTAGTAAAGAGAAATGACAATAATTTCTTGAAAAGATTGTATTTTATTCAAAATCAACACCGGCCCTTAAAACTCAACCACCCTTCAGATTTTTTTAGGATTTTTTTTTAAGAAAATAAAATGCTTCTCGTTTTGATTTTATATGTAGTATGTTATTATTGACATCAAATAGTATATAAAACCATTTTTTTTTTTACATATAGTGTGGCACCAAAGTAAGCGTCTTAAATATAAGATAGGTGGCTTGTCAATAAGATTTTGGCTCTTCAGGACATCTGAGAAAGTTACACTGATTATTATTCTTTAGGCTTGTTATTCTGGCAGGTGCTACAATGCGAAAACTACAGTCTGATTTCCACCCGAAAACATACCTTTTTTTCAAAGGCCTCCATTTTGTTATTTTTCAAAACAAATTGTGGATAGCTTAGGCCAACTTCTTCTTCTTCTTCTTGATTGGCTCTGCTGAATCGCCGAACTGTGAATCTAGGAGTCACTCAAAGAGATCTGAACTAATAATCGTCTCGAGTTTTACAAGGATCGTTTTGTGAATCGAAAACTTCACTCAGAAAGAACACAAAAGACTTTGGTACAGTTGAGGTGTTGATCTTCCTAATAACTAAGTGCTTCTTGAGAAAGCCAAACAAAGTGGTATTGAAATTCCACATTAGGCTGAGAAAGAATGAGAACGATTGAAAAAATCAAAGAGCGATTTCTGGTGGGATTGAAGACGGAGCAAAATCCATCTGTCCAATATTTGATTACCACAGACATTATTGACAATCCTATAGGGGTATGCTGTCAGGAAGAGGATAATAATATAAAGTACTTTTTCCGTTTTGTCCCACCTACAGTAGACTAAGGTTGCTCATTTTGGAGCCAGCTTGACGAGAGATTTGCTACATATTCTATTTATCAATAAACTTCTCAGATTCCTTATGGTGTCAAAAAAATTATAGGGGAAGTTAAACTCGTTCCATTTTTCCTATCCATATTTCCTATTTTACTTTTTAGGTCTTAAGTCAATCTCTTAACAATAAACATCCCCATTTGAGTACGTAAATTTGCGTTAATAATTTAATACCCCATTGAAAACCAATTCAATGCAATCCAGACCTTTCTATTGTACATTCTGCACCGTCATTTTCTTAACCCATCTGATGTACCTCAACCAAGCAACTTCCGCTGAGATTTCCAGAATGTTGCAGCAATGAAAATAAAAATAAAGTAATTGCATCTCATAGAATAGCGCGTGGCTATATCAGTGGTTACATATATATAATATTATAGAATCAAGTATAAATAGATACAGCGACCGCCCTTATCTTATCACACACAAATCCAATATTTCCTCTGTGAGGCATTGTGTTTTGCTTTGCTACCTAAACAACAACTTTGCAGTCATGATTTCATTCCATCGACAGCCATTGTTGACAGCCGGATGATATGTACGTGTAAAAATAGCGAAAACATATGAATTATTCAACGCATGTCGCAGCAATTTCTGTTGGAAAGCAATCTAATAGATAACTACGATATTTAGTAAGTGTTGCAGTATATAAATAAATGTAGATCCCTATAAAAGTACATATATATGTACGTATACCTATAAATAAATATATAGGTATACCAATAAAACATAAAAATAAAAACTCATGAACGTATCTACTATCCCCAGCATATGGACGAAAATATATAGACGCCGCTCCCACGCTCACAGGTGATGAGTGATACGCACAATTTTTTCTTTGTATATTTTGACTTTTGTCAGGAAAAATGTATGAAAATACCTCAACATAATTGAATTAAGGTATATTTTTAGGCAGCTCCATAGCAGCGCACCAAAATATAGGAGTGATAAGGGTAGGTAGGTAGGTAGGTAGGTGTGTAGGCTACATAAGTCATTGTACTTAGCCATGTGCACTAAAGCTACTCAGAGGTCCCGTCTGACAGTGGAGTATATTTCTATAAATACTGTTACTTAATAGGGCTCAAATAGAAGGGATCACTTTGTAAAATTCAGAATAGACATGCGCTGCTCACAAATCAATCTGGCTAAGTAGCAGGGATTGGCAGCAAAAATAATGATGTTAATTTGTTTCACTAGACAAAAAATGTAGCTGTACACCTATAAGGGGACAAATGCCTGTAAACAGCCATATTTTCCTTGATTTTCATTAAAATTATTTAAAATGAAGAAGTCAATATATTTTTTTCAAAATTGGCATACAGTTTATTTATACATTAAAATAATATAAATTTTTTTATTTTTTATTTTATTCATTTAAAATGGCGGATGTACACTCAATTCTTCCAGGAAGGTCGCAGTGGCGCTTCTCAATCGGCGGGCATTATAGCATCGGCGTCAGTGACCTGAATACAAAAAACTAAAATTTTTTTGTTTATTAATGTCATAATTTCTATATAAATTAAAAAAAATGGAAAAAAAGGTTCGCGGAATAACAAGCTTAAAAAAAATGAAAAAAAATTTGGGGCGAATTTTCCTACTATTTGTGCTTCGAAAAAATTATTTTTTCGAAAAATTTTCAAAAACTTCTAAATTCACATAGAAAGTAATATCAAAAAAAATATGTCTGCAAAATGTCAGGGAGATCGGTCAATAACTTTTGGAGTTATCGTGTACGCCAATTCCAAAAATATAGTTTTGAGAAAAACGCGTCTAAAGTTTGAATACATGAAAATTCCTCTCCCAGCGCTCGAACGCAACGAATGAAGTCGTCACGGTTGACGATCTATAATGTAAGAAATACTACAATTTACGTTCTAAACCTTTTTGGTATATTCCTAAAGGATTATATTAACATTTTAAGAAGAAAAAAAATTTTTTTTTCGAAATTTTACAGGTATCTGTCCCCTTAAGCCTTTACGGCTGCTGAATAGGGTTATATACTGAAGTCTGCTTAGCAGGAGTATTCGAAAACGGATCAGAGTCAAAAAGAAAAAAAACGCTATTTGTAGTTACCACTACTTCGGCCAGCCGGCACTGCTAAAAATTAACAAATTAAAAAGGAGCTTTGCTCTTCATGACAATTCTGGCATTATACTATGTATTGACATACAAAGAATCAAAAATGAACTACTTAACTATTTTTTTTATTTTTCGACATAGTCTCCTTTTGGGCTTTTATACTACGTCCAACGTTGTTCTAGTTTGCTGATCACTTCCGAATAATAGAATTTGTCCAACCTTGAAAAGTAACCATTCGTTTCTGTAATCCTCTTCTCATTTTAATAAAATCTTTTTCCGGCCGGTCATTTCTTCAAATTGGTACAATAGTAGTACAAAGGAGCCAAGTCTATAGAATTGGGGGCATTTTGAAACGAATTGTTTGTTTTTGTATTAATTTTGGCACCACAACTGTTGAGGCCTCAGCTGGTGCGTTGTAGTGATAGAATATGAATGAAAACGAAATAGACCGATCTGCCTAAAACTTGGTGTGTGTTGTTCCAAGAGATGCTACAAACTAAACATAACCTCGATAAGTGCCAGTAGTGCCATCTCTCTGACTTTTCATGGACTTTTCAAACGACCCTCGTATATGCAGTAAAGGCTTTGCAATTCTTACAATGAACTCAATGTCACTCGAAAATCGCATTAAGATAATAAAAATCCTCTATGAAAATGTTGAATCCGTAAAAGTTGGTGGGTTTGTAAAATTTGCAATATTCTTAGTTTGCCCTTTTAAGACCCCTATTAAGGATTAGGTCGATAAATTTGAGTCGACTGGTGCATTGCTTAATTTTTCAAGAACAACGCGCATTCGACCGGGTCGTTCAAGCAGCGCTATGACGCCCGGAGGCGTCACAAGACCTTTTTTCAAAAATTCGACTATAATTGCGGTTACGGCCAATGAATTACACTATCGTGAGATGTTAACAATTGGATTTTGGTCAATTATCGCTGATATGGATATCACTGGCATGTCTTACAGCCACCGAAAAAATGTTTTCAGTGTAAGCTAAGTTAGCCGATCACGTAATTTCACGAAATTTTGTTATTAATTAGTCGCCTCGATTATGCTATTAAACCATTGGAATATTTCTTACGAGTCTATGGTTAAAGATAGATTCTATACGGAGCAAGCCCAATTCAAATCTTAAAACTCAAAATTCGTGACGTAATCAACGAAATCTCTTACTGAAGGTATCATCGTTTTGTTGCATATTAGCTCGTTGCTAGATTAATCCGATGATTCCAAGCAGTGTCTTTGCTTGGAACCTCTCTATGATGTCAATGTTCGTTTTCGCCGCCGCTCCCTATAGCTGGGACTTCAAATTCATTACAGAAGAGGTTTCATTTCTAGAGACAGCACTGAGCTTTTTCTCATCAACCATTTTAGAGAAGTAAGTTCAGGACCGTGCTGTTTGCGTTTGGTCATTATGTGTTTTTGCCACGTTAGGCGTCTGTCCAAGTGCATACCCAAATATTTCATGTTATCTGCTTGTGGATGCTGCTGTTCGAGTAAGGTAGCGGCAGAGCATGTTTCTCATTTTAGTGTGAAGGTAACTTGCATGGACTTTGTTAGGTTTACCTGCTTACGCCATCGATTGAGTCATTTCTCTATATCTTCAATGCTTTCTTGTAGAAAATGTGTCGCCAAAATGCTGTTGTGACTAGTAGGCATAATGACGGTATCGTCAGCGTAAGTTGCAGTCTCAACCACTCTTAAGAGTGATATACCCGCATTAAATATTGTGTAAAGTACGAGGCCAAGAACACTTCCTTGTAGGACACCTGCAGAGATCGCGGCTAAGTCCATGACTTCATCCCCCAATTTGATTCTCAAGTACCTGCAATGATATCTACAGCTGAATCCACAGAGAAACCGACAGAGTTTGGGAATTTGTTTATTCATATTTAGCCAGATCTGCTTTGTCACACAACATGTGGACACCACGGCCCATTTACCTGTTGTCGGTATGCTAAGAGCCGAAATCTGTGTGAAGATAAAGAGAATTTCTTAAGTGTTAGTAAGTGTTATTTCTAGCGGAACGTCTCTAGGTAATTCCCAAGTATACGTCTCGGCTCCCGACTTACCACTTTTGTGGCATGCTTCGCAGATAGTCAGTGTAGAGATTTTCTATATACAATAATAATACCTTTGAAGAGGTATTATTGCATTGACTCTCAGAATGTATGGATTAGTATGTACTGTGTGCACTGTGGAATTGGGGACTGTGCAGTTGCTATATGAAAAATTCACCACTTTCGCCATTGAAAGGCGCTACAGTAGTCAGAACGTCATATGCTAAGGTTCCTTGAGAAATTCTCCCTCACTATTTTGCTGTCAAAATTATTGTTCAGCATAAAGCTATCGATGCAGATGACAGTAGATCCTGCAGCTGAGTCTATAAAGTTCGCTCTTCCGCAGCTTTAAGTACTTTGGTGTGAAATTTCCAAAGAAAATTTATAGCAGCAGCCTTTACCAGCGCACCGAGTTTATATGAAAAGTGCCAAGAGTTCTAGTTTGTATAAGTCTAAGATCTGTACAGCGCTTAAATTCATTCAGTGATAGTGAGTTATTTTATGCTAACAGTCCTCACACAAGAACGGCGATGCTTCTAAGCAATAAACTAACTCTCTCCCGCTTTTACAAATCATGACGGTTAATGAGAAGCTATTTCAACCTCCGCATATCTTCTGAAGATGACCAGCTTCGCTTAAATACGTTTAGGTTTGACGAAAAGGAATTTAATTGCAGCTCGTGAACCTTTTAAACGAAGGACTCAGAAAGTCCTTTGGACTCTTCGCCATTCAATTTCCAAACTCGAAATTGTGTTTACCGGTCACTGGACGTTGTATGTACCGGTCACGTGGAAAAGCTAGTGTTACCATTTAACCCCCATTGCAGAAACTGTGGGGACCTTTCAGAGAAGGAGACTGTTGACCACTTTCTCTGTAAATGCCTGGGTTTGGCAGCTAGACGATTAAAGTTACTGGGCTCTTCTTTCTTCGACAGCCTGGGGCAGTGCGCCAACTTAAATGCCGTCAATCTTCTCCACTACATCAACAGCTCTGGCTGGCTGTGAATATCTGCCTGTTGGAGGTCTCATAATGATATCAAAACGGCGCCTTAGTGCTACGAGTACTTGAGGAGCGCCAGACCGGCACTTTAACCATTTCACCTATCTACCTACCTCGAGAACCTTTGTAGTGGCAGAGAACAGAGTACCCGCGAGAAATGAAAGACTGCCCATTGCGCTCTCTCCTTTTTAACACCTAGAAGTAGGGTCTCTTTTCAGCCTGATCATCACCAAACGGTGACATCGTAGATCTGGATGTGTTGGGCAACCGCTGTTTGTCAGACTTCGTTCCACATCTTTTTCGCATGACTTATTTACTGGCTTATGGGGTGGGCCTCAAATAATCAGATGAAACTTTTTTCTTGGAAATTATTATTCTGCTCGCAAAATGTATTATTTCCATATTTATTCAACTTAATGCGCTTTCTACTACCGAGAATTAAAATTTGTAAATCCTTGATTACACTTCCATACAACGTTGCGCACTCAGGCGCATGCTTGGCAAAATTCTGCGGAAATTTTCAATGAAATTTGTTTTCCGGCGCAGACAATGGATATTTAATGTATTTTTCGTAAATAAAGTCAACGCAAAAGTCTGTGCTTTTCGGAGAGCTTAATTTAATTTATTTTTAATTTTTTCCGTCACAGCTCAGATAAGTAGCACTTATTTGGGTATACACACATACAAATACATATACGCATCTGAGTTGGGGTATGGCGAGGCCTTGCTGTACTTTTGAGAAAAAAGATTGCTTGCGTGTGGGTAGCAAATATGGCAGCAAAGCTCGAATACAGAATTTTTTATATGAATGAAATTTTCCATGAGTGGAATTAAAAGCATGTTTTCCGAGGAAAAACAAGTAGCAAAGGGGGCACTGTCAGTAAAATAAAAGTAGATAAAGCAGCCTCTACGCAAGTGTATGTCGGCGAAAATTACGGTTGGACACATTTGCAAAAATGCTTATAAAGTCAATGCAGCCTTTGACACATTGTACGTATATATGTATATATGTATGTTTGTATGTATGTGTGTATGTGTTTATGTTTCCATGTACATTTTCATGCTTGTATGTGTGTTCATATACACCACTAACTGCTCTCACATTGTAACACATGTTCAAATGTGCTTAACTTAACTTCCCAGCACAAAGGCAAAAGCGTTGGTGTGAATGATAACAAAAAGCGCTGTTAACTGTAGCAGAGAAAGCCTATATATCCATGCAAGTGTATATAATTCTAAGCGCAGAAATATATCTACCTTATTCTATATGCCTTCCTTTTGTGTTTGTGTTACAACAAAAATACGATGGCATCATAGAAAAATCGAAAAATTAAGGCAAGCGTAGCACTTTTTGCCAACACTTGGCAGTCTGACGTACACTTCTGTACACCCTGCTTTTGTGCACTATTTACCACTGTGTATGCCCAATAACAGTTTATTATTTGTTGCTGTTGTTGATTTCGCTTTTATTTAACGTGTGTTCGCATTGTGCTATACTTGTTTTGTTGCCAAAAGGTGGGCGCGCACATGCATACAATACAGGCAGCAAAAACAAAAAAAAAAAAACACACACACAACTACCTACATAGCTTATGCCGAACTCGTACGATTCACCTGGAGGGAAATTCACTAGTACTGAATTTGTGCGCTCTGGTGAATTTGGAACTTTGACTGGTATGCTTAGGCACTCTCTCTTTCACATAGAAAAAACTGGTGAATTTAAATTTATCCCTGAAGTACATGGATTAGAACGGTACATTTTGAATGTCAAGAAATTGTTAGGTAGGTAGATAGGTAAAGTGGTTGTCAATTGGCACACCTAGGCCTGCTGTAGACCCATTGTGATACCACCTGGGCTGTCCCGTCTTCTCCCTCTACATTGAACCAACCTGACGATTTAATATATCTAACAAGGCTTTTTATTTTTAAATTGGCTACTTCTGCCAAGTTATTCAGGGATTTTTTTTCCTAAAATATTGAACCTTCTTCTATCCAGAACCATGCAACCGCATAGAAAGTGTTCTATAGTCTCTTCTTCTGCAATAGTCGTTATAGGGTGCCCCCAATCTGCCAATCAGACAATGCCCTGTTAGAACCCCAAGAAGATTTCTCATGTCTTTCCTGTTGAGTTTCAACAGTCGATTTGTGCGGCCCATGTTCCATTCTGGCCGCATCATTCTACTTATTGCACAGGTCAGGGACTGAGTCGATAGCCCGTTGGCAGCTTTGTTAGAGTGTAGAAATTTGTAGCTGGCCTTATATTCGAGGAATTACACAAAATCTTGACAAATAGGATGCGATAGTCTGCTAGGTCCTGTGCTAGGAACGACACTAAATTGTAACATTACATTAATTTTTTTGTATTCAATTTATTGTCAAGGAAATAATAAAAAAAATGAAAGCAGCGAGCGCTTGAAAAAGTAAATTCTTCAATTTATCTAAATACTTTTCCGACAGTTGGGAACTAAGTGGCAGTAAATTCGGTAGAAATCCTATCCTTACCTCTTCCGATGGTTTCGAAACCAATATTGAGTTCGGCAAATTATGGGGAAACAATATTGTAATTTGCATAGTTTAAAAGAATAAATTAATGGCTTTCCATTGAGATTTAACTCGATGGACAGGTAAAAAAAAAACTTTTAGGTTTCTACAAGCATCGAAGAATTCAGCCTGTATTGCTGTCTGCTGTTCGGAAAACGTCATAACGAACACCACAAAAAGAAGGAGGAGCTCGGCCAAACACTCAAAACGGGTATACTCGTACGCGCCAATTATTTATATACTCATAAATATTTTTGGGATCACAAAACTTGGAAAATTGTACGTTGATTAATTCAAAACTTTCACACAAAGTTGCCTTCGAATACTTATGGCAGCGTGTTTTCGAAAATCGAACTCATGCGATCCTAAATAGTACACCTTCAGACAAAATAGAAAAAAATCTTTCAATATTAGTATCAAATGAAAGAAGTTTATCTGGGCATAGATTTGCCAGGGACCTTTAAAAATAAAAAAATAAAAATTAAAAATGGTAGTTGAAAAATATATGGCAATACTGGTTTTAAAAGCAAGCTAGCCATTGCCATTGATACGTGGTCGTATAGAATTGCCACTTCATTAAACAATCAGCTAATAATTAGGAACTTAAAAAGTAAGGCGTTGTATTATTATTAAGCTACTGCGTGCACTGCGACCAAAAGAGATATAAATATTTTAGGTTTTACTGCTCCATTATTTATATGAAGGCGCTGCAATACCACCAAGATGGTGTAGACTTTTTCTGCTTGCGGTTTATTATTCCCGGCCGGGTGAGCGATGTATATATATAACATAGACTTCAAAGGTAATAAATTTTTTTTTAGCAGGGTTGCCACTTGTCTGAAAAAATAACTAACCAAGAGGATTTCAATACTAACATAGATGTATAGCTAATGTATAGGATATTTTAATACTGGCATTCGGACATACATATTTTAAGTAGAGTTGCCATCAACCTTGAAATTGTAAAGTATTTAAAAGAAAGCTATTTAAGAAAGATGTATGCTAAAATGGTTGTTGATACAAAAACTGTGACAAAATACTTTTAATCCAAACATTGTTGATTAGAGTTGCCACCTGATTAATAAATAATACATCATATATATATATATATATATTAATAATAATGAAAGTAAGATATCTCAAAACTGATATGAAAGATTAGAAATTTTCTCGAACAGGGTTGCCGCACATGTACAAAAATAGCTAAAAATGAATAAATAATATCAATACTGACATTAATTATTTACATAATATATTACAACGTTGGGATTCAAGGAAAACGATTTGAGAAATCTTTAATCTAGACATTGTTGGTATAGAAGTTTTGATAAGAAACCTTAAAGCTAGACATAGTTGAATGGAGTTGCCACATGATTAGGGGTTGTTGCTTATGTAAAACACAAAATTAAATAAGAAGTGTATATCAATACTGGCATGCACAGATAATATATTTTAATAATGGCATACAGGCCAATAGCGACTATCGTAGCCGAATGGGTTGGCGCGTGGCTACCATTCAGATGTGTATATTTTCGAGTCTCCGTGCACGAAATTCCTATTAATAGAACACGTTTTTTCTAAAGCGGCTGCCCTCGGCAAAACTTCCGAGTGTATTTCTACCATGGAAAGCTCCTTACAAAAACCGATTTGCCCTCCGGATCCGGCTTAAAACTCTGGCTCCGCCATTTGAGGAACAACATCAAGAAGCACGCGACAAGTAAGAGCTCGGTCAAACCCCGAACAAAGGGTGTAAGCGCTAATTAGACATATATATAAACCCAAAAATGTCTAGGGTTACCATCCATCTAAATAATATATTTAATTGAATATTAGAGTTTACTTGAACATTTCAATATTATTCTTCCTTAATTAATCGCGACTTCGTTTTTTATGGTGAAGCGTGAGGTGAACAAATTATTAAAAATCAAGTAGAATATGGCGACTTCAAACTACTATTATGCAAAATAGGCTATAAAACTGCAAACCAAACATTTTTCTAAAAACTCTAACTGAAAGTCATTTACACTTCAGATATTTATTTATTTCTTTATAAATTTAAGAAATTAGGCTGTATCTGTAAGACTTTTTAGTGTTTTGTAGGACATCAACTTAGATTTATGTTTTTTTAGTTATGCATTAAGGGGTCTACAGCTCGAAAATTTAGGGTATTTCAGGAATTTTTTTTTACAATAAAATAAATAAAAAAGATATTTAAATTTTGTATGCTTTTTATTTAACTTCTTTTACATACAAAAATGAAAGAAATTTTTTTTTTTTATTTTAATAATTTTAAAAATTGCGCTGATGATGACCCTTCCGGAAAATTGGGCCTGGACGGTGTTGTCCATTTTGGCTCTTCTAGATATTTATCTGAAACACAAAGAACAAAATATTATTAAACAGTATGACTTTAGCTATGTCCCGTACTAGAATACAAAAATTGTGAATATGGCGCTTTGAATTTCACATTCTAAAAATCGGGGTTTTTTCAGTTTTTTAATCATAAAAATACGAAATAATTGAAGTAATAATATTATTCTAATAGCCATTGATATTGGGAAGAAAATATTAGGATTTCAGATGATTCGGTTGAATAAATTTTGTTGTTGTTTTTTTTTGTACAATACCAGGCCGAAAAAAGTAGAGAGTGGATATTTTCCATTGATGCCGCCGCGAGACGAATCTGACTTTACCTGCTCAAGAGGCTGTAGAATCGAAAATACTGCAAATATTCTTCCAAAATTTTGACAGTATATTCTTAAAAGCATGTGCTTTCGAAATATCAAAAAAAAATTGAAATTCTAGACCACCGGGATAAGATATCCTTTATATAAAAACAGTATTGAATATTAAAGAAAAGCAAATAATCAAAACTGGTCAAAATTTTCAAGTGCTAAAGTGTTTTCCATCCCTGTATTTGTATCAAAAGAAAGTTATTTAAAAAATCCTTATATTTATTATTATATTCTAATCTTATAATTCTTATTTAATTTTACCTTAAGAATTGTACTTCAATATAGTTATAAGTTATAAGTTATCAAATAATTATCGTTTTACTAAAATTAAAAATTGGTTCAATAGCCTACATTTACATGGAAAGCACATAATCTTTTACCCCGACTCGAGTCAGCAACTTATTGCATCGGAAACCGTTGTTGTTGTTGTTGAAGTGGTTGAGTATTTCTACTAAAATAATCCTAATTAGTGACCAGCACCGTTTTAATACCACAGTGAATGATGTTTGTTGTTTTTTTGAGGTCCAAGTATAGCAGCAAACTCTTTATCTCGATGTCTGAGATCTCATTAATTTGCTGCAAGAAAGGCTTACGAAAAGAGCGGAGGCGTGCCCTAGCTAGCTCTGGACATTCACATAAGTAGTGGAAAAGACTTTCTTCGCCACTTCCGCATGACAGCTTCTGCAGATTGGATTGAAGGGTAGGTTGAGTCTAGCTGCTTGATCCCCTAGTTTCCCATGGCCTGTAAGGGTTGCAGTGATGCGTGAGATGTTTGGCCGAGAAACCGTAGTCACCACATAATATCGCATCATTTTAGCATAAGTTTTCAGCCGTAACGCTGCCACACTTTCAAATTAGCTGCTAGCGACATAAATAGCAAAGCGGTTCGCAATTGCCAAAATCACACTGGTTCTGAACCACAAATATATTTCTCTAATGAAAATTTTCTCTACAGGGTGTATTCAAACACTGTATATATAAATACGTACACACATGCGTGCATACTTTTCGGCGTGCAAGCTTAGGCAAATGTGTAACGGCGAATATTCACACACGAATATAAATACATGTACACATTTGTTGTTGTAGACTTGCTCACACTCAAGCTCGCTCCAACTCATGTTGGAGACCACTTGTCTGCGTTGAAAATGTGCTGCCAAATAGCAAAAAATGAATAGGAAAGAATAGAGGGAAAAATTAAAGCAAAAAAGCTCCTAACAAAAACCAGGGTATGCATATACATATGTACATATGCATGTATATATGTACATGAATAACTAAATATAACTGTATATATGTAAATTTATTAGTTTTTCCACTTCTAACTATACAAAATGAGCACAAACATAAATGGATGACCGATGGGTGCCTGAGTGCTACAGGAGCTAGTACTTCAATGTGGAGTTGCCAACAGCAAAAGCATACAACTCTTAATCTGGTTTATTTTATTTGTTTTTACTAAATTGAAATGGAAAAATATGAAAATAAAAATAATAGTAAGTAGGCTCATGTTATAAATTTGTGATTTCAATTTCCATTATCTTGGCCTCAACAAATAATGGAATATGGAATTTAATGCAGTGCTGGCCTGCCGCTAGCCAAATAGGGCACTTTCTTATGCCTATACTTGTATGTATCTTTGGATGTATATATTCCTGTAGTTTAGTGGTGCTCACATCCGTCGCAATGCATTCTCTTCTTGTTTTCGCATGCTTCACTACTTGACTATTGTTTGTTATTGTTATTTTTTTTCGTTTTTGGCACCACTCCCAGCACTCATAAATTGAGCGATAGAGATGCCAGCAATGAAATCGATTTTTCGGTGAGCGCATACAGAGACGTGTTTGTTTGCAATTCTCACTTTCATCGCACTTCGTTTAAAGTCGTATTTTGCGAGAATTTTTATTAAAGTTAATATGGAACCTAAATTTAGAATAAATCACTTACAACTTATCTAAAACAGACGGTTTGTCAATGAAGTGTTTTGACATCGACTAATCGAAGGAAATTCAGAAGTATTGCTCAGGAAAATATGTATTTTTTCATGGTTTTTTCCAATCTTTAGTTTTGTTTGACTAATGTAAATAGTTCATAAGCCAATAGTAGAAAATACAGTAACTCCGCTTAAATAGAACACAAAATTGAAAAGCAAAAATAATATACATTCAAGCACAGCTGTCAGTAAAGTCTTTTTACATTTATAGTTAATAGCTTTAAGTCATATTTTTCATCAAAA